>NC_051171.1:100434279-100486921 GCF_013339725.1 Rhipicephalus microplus | reverse complement strand
CATTTCGATAAGATCACGCCCACTGTGCGAATGGTACAGATTGGTTCTTGAACGTACGCCGCCGCCAGCGGTAGCGCTAGAAATCGAACGGCGGGAGTAAAATGCCGACGCGCTTCGCCGCTTGTCAGTTGTTGATCGAATGCCGACGCTCCGTTCGCCGCTACCATCCGAGACTGCTATCTGGCGAGACTGCTGCGTAATTGGACTTTCCGTATTACTGTCACAGTTCGCCCTGCAAAAACAGTTAAATCCCAACACGAAGGTCTCCATGTCTTTCGGCCACGTCAGAGTGGTACTATGTGCAAGTTAAAATGAGGAAAAATATAATAATTTTTAAATTCAGAAGAAAAAAGAAAAAAAAAAAATTCCAGCATATTATGAGTGATGATTATGAGTGGGGTGAAGCGTCCGTCCATGCATGCGTCTATGCGTTCGATCGCGTTCGAGAATGCAGATGACGCATGGGTAACACCGATGAGACGCGTGCCAAAGGAGCCGAGTGCAAGCGTCTTTAATGTGCCTGCCACTTTGCTTCGTTCATGCCCCACCAACAATCCACTACGTATGGTGACTATAAAGGAGACTGAGAGATCTGCTCGTTTTATGCATATCCAGGCACAGCCTCCCATGCAGCTAATCTGAGAGTAGGGGTACAGCGCTATCTAGTTATCTTTACCCAACTGCAGTTTCTATGTAATTCTCAAGAAAGCGTGTCTATTATACTGTTCGGCAAATACTGCCTTCCTTTCTTTGTTTTTCTCTCTCTCGGTTATGCGTGATGCTTGTACCATATCTAAGGACACAGTGAAAGATGAGGCATCAGTACCAAAAGGACTATTTGGTTTGCATTCTTTTATGGTTGGGGAAGTATGAATATTATAGCAACTTGATTTAAAAGTGTATTATTATGTGTTGTGAGTGCCTGTAAGGTGTTAACTTAAAGTGACAAAAAAAATTACTTCTGGCGTGTCGATGTTTATGTCACTATGAATTAATTGAATAAAATCTTTAGTTTTGCTATTTTTGCCTACCTTGTAGTGTTAATAGACAGCTTTCGTTTGCAACTCAGTAGAGAATTCGTTAGATTGAATTGTTATAAATATACCTCACTGCCTTCCTGTGCACCCCCTTTTAATCTTTGCAATTAGTTACTTTGTATGTGTAAACCCCACAATACTATTATAATCATGTTAGTAATATATTCATTTATTATTATTATTATTATTGCATTGATAACATTGCACTTGATTTGCAGTTTACTCATTAAATCTGTATTTCACTGTTACACTGTTCAAGGCAGTATTTATAATGTCCTTACAAAGACCTACATATTTTAGCTGCATTTAATGGACTCAGATATATTAGCCAGTCTTGTGGCACACCCTACAAGACAAGAATATTTTCGTCATTTCAGGACATCCCGGGATGTTTTGGATTTTTGAAGGAGGTATGTATTAGGGAATGCCTGATGCACGGCTACCTGTTTTTCATGCAACCTTACCTTATCTCCAAAAGATCAGGTGATGGCAGTATGAGGCAAAGGAGTTAGACCTTTTCAGAGTAGCTTTATGCCTTTCTATAAATTGCAGTGCCATGTCCTCCTCTGGCAGAGAGGTGCTAGGCAATAGGAGGTAAGGGAGTGCCAGCCCGTTTAAACTTTGATGCAGCACACAGCAATATTTGGTTATGCATATGTCCTGTGCTTTACACAAACTGTTTTTTAGTGTTTTTCACTGCTTGAAATACCCTGTGCCTTTTTGAAATGAAACTTGTACTGGCATACAATGAACTGTAAATGTTGTCAGCATTAGATGTACAAAAAAAAACATCATGAAGGCAATGTGCCTTATCACTTATTTGCCTTGCACTACAGCTATTCTGGGATGAAGAGAATGGCCATAAGGAAGATATATAATAATAATAATAATATAATAATAATAATAATAATAATAATAATAATAATAATAATAATATAATAATAATATAATAATATAATATAATAATAATAATAATATAATAATAATAATAATATAATAATACATAATAATATCACACCAACTGTTTCATTATAACAAATGATTCCAACTGATTCCATTTCCAGGCCAGCTGGTTTCATTTTCAGTCTCGAGTGGTTCATGCTGGGACCAACTGGAACATGTTGCTAATGTGTTGGCTTGTACTTAGTCCTAGCTGTATACATCCATGGTTTCAGTTAAAGTGAACTGAAACCGTGGAGTATTTTCACCTGGAAAGGAAAGAATGTAGAAAGTGATGCATCCAAAGGCAGAAAAGAAAACAAAGAGCAAAGATAAAACAGGGAACAGAGCAAGAAAAAAAAGGCGAGCTCTCAAAGAGAAAGAGAAAAGAAAAGAGAGAAAGAAGGAGGCGCACGCACACTGAACTTCTCTCGCCCTCATTTTTGAGGGCTCCTCGTTTTTTCCCTGTGTCACTTTTTTACCGTTACCTGGCTAAATTTTCGCTCCTATACACAGATCGACTGAATCGACGGCGCACTCAGATTTAGCATACATGCTCGTTGTCACATCCTGTCCCAAAATTCTCATGCCTGTCGTGCCAGAAAACAGCTTTGCAATGAAAATCACTATCGTGCAGCTGAGGAGCTGTATCATGCACAGATCATAATGTCAGCCTGATCGCACGAAGTAACGGTAATAACTTAGTAGTACACCATGCATAACACAACGTTCAGTGGGCCCTTAAGTTATGTTGTCTAACTGCAAAAGTGCAAGTTGTGCTTTGCCCAGCATTTTCCTCACCTATGAGCCATACACTACAGCTGTGTTTTGTGTGAATATAAAAGAGAGTACTGCTTAAAATGTTAAGTACACTGACTATACAATTAAAAATATGGTAATCGGTATTTCTAAGAGTTAGATTTTCTTGTAAAAAAACTGACACATACTTATGTCAAGATTCTGCCGAAAGTACGTCTTGCCCAAGGATATTTCTGAAAAATTCAGCATATTCCACGTAGCTCCGGAATCGACATTATGCGAAGCATGCGGAGCCATGCTTAGCGTGACCATGTTGTAATTTTTTTTATAGCGGCACGTCATGAAATTATGCCAAATATATGTCCAAATGTTCCACACACAGACATACATTGAAGAATTCCGAGTGTTTATATAACCAGTTGTTTGCACTTGTGCAATGATGCAAACATGAACTTGAGCATTAGGAACACCAGAATCAATAAGCTGGTATGAAGTGCTGGTGCTAGTGAGGATGGTAGCCCTGGACGCTGCTGCATAAATCAACTTCAGTGCATGGCACCTAGCAACAATTGACGTCAACCCGATATCACAGCTGCATCATAGAAAATTGGGCGACCCTTAAGGTTCGCTTTCAAGAATTGAACACGATAATGATACCCTGGCCCTAGTGCGTACTTCAAGCACTTGGTGCATGAAATATTTTCGAACTTGGTATGCACTCACTATGTAGTCCGAAGGAAATGTGTGCAGTAAAATGTGTGCGTTTTGTTATGGCTGGCCACCTTTTAACTATGAAGTCCTTAAGATAATCGCATGTTCTGATGTCTGATTACAATGCACACTTGTATCAAGAAATATTACTGTGATATTACATGTTGAATTGTGAAGGCAGTATACAGGACACATGTGTTTGCAAAGCCTAACATTATTTTCACTGCATTTTCAAGCAGATGAAGTTATTTTCCTTAATTTCTAAGCAGATGTGTGGCTGTGCGGTAGAATGCCTGCTTGCCATGAAAACGGCCTGGGCTTGATCCTCCCGCAAACTGGGAAATTTTTTATTACTTATTTTATTTGCATCTTTCTTGATTTTTCTTGTTGCTCACAAGGTTCATCACTCACAATCAACGATGCCCACGAGATTTTTAAAACTATCGCGTTAAAACTGGCATAAAAGGGTAACAATGTATGACTGATTGAATAAGCTTTTGTAGCTTATGCCAAATCACATTGGTGTGATGTTGAAATCCCTAGGTCCATTGTTAGACTACCAAATGTCATGGTTTTCACTTTTATGTCTGTTTAGGGGTACAGCAATTAACTAGCCAGGAAGTGTAAATAGATCTTTATTTGGAAACATGCAGAAGTATGATAAAGTCAAGCTCCCTCTCCCTTGAGTAATTTGAGTTGTATATGTATTTTGAAATGGTGTTTGAAAATCACAGCAGCTGTGCCATTACACCGCTTCATGGCAAAAGCTTAGTATCGAGTTCTGGAGAATTTCTGCACGTTGCCTGCTGCAGCTCAGACAATCGTTAATCTGGCTTAAAATTATATAGTATATATATTGCATTCTCACTTTGAATTTTGCTTATTATGCAATTTAACTTACCCTTCGTGAATTCATCGATATTTTTCACATAATAACAGAAATTTGCAGAACTTCATGCCTAAAAATAGTGTGACACAATCTTCACTAAAATATGGCCATCAGTTTATGAGAAAAAAGTGGGAAGCATGTGGCTCATCGACCCATGAAGCATCTTTGAATAAGTGGGGCAACACATGTCACATTGTCTCATAAGGGCACTAAGCTGTAATTCTGCTGCCAAATTTCTTGCCCAAAAAGGCCCAATGGAAGCAGTACAGAGGAACACTTCTAAAACTGTGGGAGAAAAATCGCAGTGAACCTTAATTTCAGATTTTCTACGCAATTCTGCGCCTCTGCCTGTGGCATTGAGTCTAGCGACTCTGTCCCAAGGTCTTCACATACACGTACCCTTTCAGCTTGTGTCTGTCTTGTCGGTAGGTGGCGATAATACTGAAACTCGTCGAAAACAAGGAGAAAACAGCAGGCATAGATGAGTGCACGCATTCATATGAAAATAAAGAAAAAGGAGAATATTGCTTTTCATTCACAGTTAACGAAGCTGTGTCTATGCATGTCTTGTCTTGTATCTGCAATGAATAAGGGCGAACATCTTAGTTAAGCCTGCATTTTCGTAAATAATTAAAATTGTGGTAATGAATCATGGCAAGCCACTTTCACGTGGTGCCAATGCACTGAATGCTGTAAGTGTGTTAACAAATGCTGCATCATATTCGTGAACTCTATTCAGGTGTGACATATTTGCTTTTCTCATATATCTTGCATGATTTGATGATCTTGAAAATTCATGTTCTCTTTGGCTTCCTGGCTGTATGAAGCAGCAATTTTGCCATATTTTTCCTTTGGCACGAAATTTTAGCAACAGTGTCTTAGCCACAGCTTTTGGTCTCATTGCCTCTCCTCATAATGATAAAAAATATCAAAGAATGTGCTGTTTTGTGGCATCCATAAAACATGAAAAAACAGTTATGCATGTATGCTATGTTGTTAGGCTATGCAAGGAACTGTTTCATTTTTCATTCGAGTGCACTTCCACAATGATTTTAGGCAGATATAATTTTTGCAATTTAGAAAGAAAATCTATAGTTGCATGCTAAAATTCTTTAAAAAATCTGAACAGAAGAATACCATAAATTTGAAACTTTAGCTACCTGGTACGCAATTTGACACCGGCTGAAAAAAATATTAACAGAATAAAAGATTTTAAACTCAACGTATCACTGATACCATGCATTGTAAATGTGCAATATATAGTTTCTCAGTTTCCTTAATGTTTCTGTACACCACAACTGGAAGGCATTGTGCTGATGGCAACGTAAAGTGGCAGAGAAAGTTTTACTGAGGAAAAAGCGGGATGCATTCATCCTATTAACCATTAAAAGGTTAAGAAATTGATGCTCAGCAGTGGAGCTTCCTCCACAGCAACAAAAACCTGCATTGAACCACAGTGCATGCACACACCATCTCTCCAGCACTTTGCTCATGCACTCTGTCATGGCAGAATTTGGTACCAATGCAGTGAACGGCTGTAGGCCACTGTTTTCAACATGTGTTGCATATAAGACTCCATCAGCAACAACGGTTGGTGAAAACTGTTTCATTGCCTTTTTTGTGTTGCCAATGCGTGATTAGACATTCTGAATTACGAGCTTTCCAGTGACAAAAAAGAAATGTACATTAAAAAAATTGATTGGCCGTAGGAAATAATCAGGCCCTCGAGATCCACAGAACCGTTAAGAAAGGGTAAGTATTCATTGGTACAAGCACATTCCTGGAGCTGAGTAGCCAGCTGCGCTACACAACTTCTCAAGTCTTTTTTCTTTTAATGTGCCATAGCGGATGCTGTGTATATCATACTGTTGCACAAGTTTTCTTTTATTTTGGTTTACTTAACATTTTAAAACATTAGTAAACTTTTTAAACATATACAGTTTTGCAAATCATGACTGTTGAATCGAACACAACAAAATTAAATTTGGAGTGTTAAATCACTTAATATTTCTAGAGATCGAATGATAGGCCTTTTCATCGAATTTAAGCGTGAACAGAAGCATGTAGCTAAGGTGACGTAGAAGCCGTCACTAACAAGAGCCATGCGCTCCGCTGCTCTGGACAAGTGTGATTCCACCTGTACAGCTGCAGTGTTGGCATTTTTTTGTTGCATGAAATTCTCCAAGTTCACTTTACATCTGGTCTATTATATAAAAACATGGAAATAAAAAGAATAACAAATAAAACCTTCTAGGTCTGAGTGAAAATAGAAGCCAAGCTGCTTGTGTGGCAAGCAGGCATTCTACCACAAAGCCACGTGCCTGCTCAAAAATAATTTTCATGCTTTACAAATACACGCGTCTAGTATACACGCTTCACAATACAATATGTAATATCGCAGTATTTCATGGTGCAAATGTGCATTGCCACTGGCCATCAGAACGTGTGATTATCATAATGACTTCGTTGTTTAAAGCAGCCACGAAAAACAAAAGACACAAATGCTACTGGAGTATTCTCTTAGGACCATGTACTGGGTGCATATCAAGTTTAAAAACATTTTATGCACATAGTTGCTCGTGGTTTAAAGCATACTACGCAGTACCTGTATTGCGTGGTCTATCCTGTGTCCCATCTCTGCGCTCTTCAAAGTAACTATGTGTACGTATCAACAAGCTCGCTTAGCCACCATTTAGAAATCCATTACACAGACTGCAACTATATGCGAAACCCTTACTAGCACAAGCCACTTTAAACATTGATTCCGTAGTAATAATCTGCAGTATGAACTTTTAAAGTAATGTTACCCTGCAAACAGTATGCACTAGGTGGTTGGAGTATGCACTACGGATAGGATATCACTGTTGTGTTCTACTCAAACCTTGAGGGTCCCCTAATTTTTTTCACCAAATAATTGTAAGATTCATAGATAGTAATGTTCGACAAGCATGGTATTGTAAATAATCACCCTTTTGGCCCATACTGGAAGAGTGGAGGGGGTGTTGTTAGGAGTGAATTTACAGGCTGTTAAGAGTGTATGGAAAATTTGAAAGATTGTTGTATAAGTATGCAAGCATTAGGGCATGTCAGTTCATATTAAATACCTAAAAAATATCACAGGCAGGGGTCCTGATAGGACTCTCGAAAGCATTTCATCCTAGGAAAGAAGTGATGTGTCATTGACACACCTGTTGAAACTTGGAAGGTCAGAAAAGTATTTCAAGCGTAGGTATGTGACGTTTCTTGACAATACATGACTGTGACATTGCACACTTCCATACTGCACATGCGTCTGTTTCCTAACATACTTGCTAGCAAAGCCACAACAGGGTGTTTATCAATTTAAATTTTTTCAAATTTATTAATTTTTCCATGTTTTTCACATAGATTAAAAGCTAACTCTAAGACCATAATGTCTTCTTGGAAAATGTGCGGTGGAAAGAGCACTTTAGCAGTAAAAAAATAAAATAAGAGGCACTCATATAAAACAAATGAACACATTTTACACACTCACTCATTATGTATGTGGTAAATATGAAAAAATGTGTGTATCTGGTCAAAACAAAACTTGCGACCCAGGCACTGAGGAAGTTGGCTGTTTGGTTTTTGGAACAACCAGAACACAACCACACAAATAAAATCAACTGCAGCTGCAAGTTTGAAGGAGCCTGCGATAGTCCAACAGTGCAGCCAATGCTGCTAGGAAAGGTAAAGGTGGCGCTATCTCGTGGCATTCGTATAAAACAAGGATGCAACAGCCCGGCCAGTTGGCTTACTGGAGCACATTCTAGTTCATTATAATGGCTATAGCCTGCAGGCCATTTAGGATTGGATTAGATTACCTTGATCTAGACTGCTGTATTTACTAATGATTTGCATCCCCGTCTCATTTGTACATGTCTAAAATATACTTTTCAGCAAAAAGGAGTACTTACGTATTTTATGCGACCTTGTCTTGACAACGACTAACAACAATGTCGCGACAACGAAACTGTACAGCAAAATTTACTTTATCCTTTCTTTCACTCTCTTTTTTTACACAATGCACACATGCTTGTTGGTGTTTTATTTCTCTGGGTTCTGACACGTGGAGCACAATGAAAGTACTCAGACACCTGCAAAAAAAGCTGCGGTAGCGTTTGAAGCGCTGATGTTTGAATATGGGGTGTAAAAAAGGAATCTGTCAGACCGCAACTGCTTCCCCAATTCCATAGGTAAATAAAAGATGCAGAATCGTGAGTTAGGCAAATTGGTGAGTGTTCACCGTAGAATATTTTACAAAGGAACGGGTTAGAAGCAGTCAGAGAGGGTCACAGCGCTGATTTCACAACTGAAATTTATTTGGAAAAGGAAAGAACATATCTAGAAAATATTGACTCATCAAAACTATGCCCATGTACACATTTGTTACAACACAGAATGATTCATGTCTTTTCTAAGACCTTATGTTCTTCATATAGACGAGTGTTACATGAAATACTTATGCACTTGTTGTTAGATCTAATGAAAATGCTTCGGCTACTTCACACATGCGCTAATCAACATGTCAATATTTGATATTTGTTTTCTACAAGTGGGGCACACACAGGGCTGGGTAGTATCGCAATAGTATTTAAGAGATACTTTTGAGTGTCTGTATTGCTGTATCGAGGCACTTTTAAAAAATGTATTTGTATCTCAGTAGTGAAATACTTTCACGGTGTATCGCATGTATCGCGATACTATCCAGGACACGGGTATCTTGTTACTTTTTTTTTTCGTAAATGAGCTGAGATGTGTTGACAATGGGGATAAAAATTTCTGCTGTGACCTTGGCAGTCCACGGCAAAATATGCACCCACCCTTTCTACATTTCTGCTGAGGGCGAAACTGACCTTCTTGAAAGCGAGCTAGTTGCTTTGCTACCCACATCCCATGATGTGTTTGAATGATGGCCTGCTTCAGCGTGACAACAGTGTTATACTGCTATATTGAATTCTAGCACAGATATTTTCATTGTGAGGAGTATTGTATACTGCACAATGGGTGCCATTTTTTAAATGTATTTCCTCATGCCAATTGAACGAGTAGTGTTTGTTTTTCTCGTTTTTTTTTCAATTTTCTTTTGCAGCGCCCATTTGAAAAACTGGAGCTTATTGCGGAAACCACAAACCACCCAAAAAGAATTTGGTGCCATTTGCCATCTACGATACTTCTTTCTGCAGAGCATTTCTGAAAAACGCCAGCATGGCCAAACAGCGATTCGAAAGAGGTCTTTTTGAGTTTCCTTTCGCATTCCTTGTTTTGTCCGTTCTTAATTCTTTCTGCCTTTTCTAAGATGTTTCTAGAAAACACTAAACCTTCAACTGGAAGTTCGTTTGTTTATGGTTCCAGCACTTCACTTGAACTATGCTCCTTCTAGCAAAACTAATAGTGTTGCTGTTGAGTTCCGGATTTCATTGCACAATGCGTGTGACTGATGCTCTCATATGGCATAGTTTTTTATTGCAACTGATATCTGTAAATATGTAGTTATTAACAATTATGTGCAGTGTAAGCATCCTTTGTAATGCCTTAATGACACTCGGAGAATGGCGAAAAATATAATAAATCAATTTCATTTGCAAGTTTCAATGTGCTGCACATAACAAATGTTTGTATGGAGTACAACTATCCCCGACATAGACAAAAGTATTTTAGTATATGTATCCTGGAATACTTTTTTGTCTTTTTGCAAATGTATCTCTGAGATATTCTGTCACATGAATTACAAATTTATCTCAGTATCTGTATTTTATGCTTCCAAACCACGCATTTCGATGTCTGCATTCCAGAATACTTTTTCGGGCATCTCTGCCCAGCCCTGAGCACACATCCACATGGCCTACAACGAGCTGCCAAATTAGACGTGATTTTAGCATCTGATAGCATTAGCCCATGCTCTCCTAAGCACACGTTTATGTAATGCCCCATTTCACCTAAATATTCGCAGCTGCAAGACAGTGGAATCCCATAAACCACGCCAGTAGTGTAAGGAGCATATCTGTGGACATGACTGGAGACACATTTGTTCCCTTTCCCTGGCTGCTGACACAATGCTCTATCCACCAAAGTACACACATTATGCACTTTATTACGTGCTGAGAATGACATGTTTATGCAATAACGAGCACCAACATTTTTCAAACCATGTGCTATCCTGTGTATGTATGGGATAACTGCCTGCCTCTTTTTCTTGCTAATTTCTAGTGCACTAGAATCACAATGATAAAACTTCTCGATCTTTGAAATAAGTTTTTCCGACAAGGAGCAAATCACGTCACTCGGAAAGCCAGAATTTGCAAGGCGAGCAACTTGTGCATCAAATGCATGCGCCATAAGGTGCTCGCGTAACTTCTGAAGAGCGGCACCCAGCACAGTTGATGCAATGGCTCCCTGTATGGTTTTGAGTGGCCAGAATTAAAATTTAGAATTGGCTTTATGAATCTAGGTTGTTATTGCTATATATATGATCTTTGATGAAAGCCTGTCTTAAATTGAGAAACTGTAGCTCATCAATTTTTTGAAACTCCAAAGTGAAACGCTGACATTTTGTTTTCCTTAACATCTTTCTTTATATAAGCAACCAGTAAAGAGCAATTGTTAATGTCCAGTAGAACTAAGAAGTCATGGACATATCAAACAGCGTGTGATGATAACTAATTCAAATGCTTTTGCAGCTGCCCGTCTACATACCCAAGAAAAATATAACTAATTACAGGTATATTCATGATTCAATGCAGATACCAGATTTTTTGGACAAAATTATTTCCCTTCCAAGACACAACGGTAGAATTTAGGTGGCCTGCATGAGCTATAAAAACGACGCAATAGAGATGCCACACTGGCACTGAAACAACAACTCATCATTATCTTCTCTCATGCACTGCTTTATACACTTCAAATCTTCACATTGGGGCAAACAATAATATAAATCTTTTACGTCTATACCGAATGCATTACAGCACAAAGAAGGTTGTTCACTTAGTGATAAGATGATAGATTCTGAGTTAGAAATTCTTAGCGGATCACAAGTCTTCAAACGCTCCGAATTTCTTTGAATATACTCTGAAACATTTATTTACCAAGTGTCTTTTTCTGAAACAACAGCTCTTAGTGGCAACATGAATCTTCACTGAAATAAAAACTGATAGTTTTTGCCTTTTTGCTTTTTTCACACTTGCCACTACATGTTCCTGATTAAGCGTTAGTAACAGGGCATAAACTTATTCGTTCAGTCACCCGCTTTGTGCATCAACACTTTTTTTTAATAATATATACCCTAAAGGCCCATTCAGGCATTACGCAGGTGGTTTTAGTTATACAATAAATTTGCAAATCAGAACATTGCCATTATAAAATTAAAGTGGTAAACAATGTAAAATACAGTTCCATAAACAAAGATGCAAAAGGAAAAAAAAATTGTGGCAGGAATGAAAACTCAATAAGAGAGACACAGCTATAGTGCAAAAAAATATATATACAGAAAATTGCCATGAAAAAAATTGCCCCCTATCTGCATATTTGACCAAAAATGTCGTCGAAAGACAATTGTATTTTGCCTGAAAAGAGTGAATAGACAGAAATATTTATTTGATGTTTTGCACGAGAAAACTGGTGAATGGGATCCTGGAGGTGTTGCGTGAGACATGAGTGCCATCTGGTGGTAATTTCAGAAAACGAAAGGATGGTCTTTGTTATAGCGAGCACGCAGCACGCAGCATGCGTGAAATCTTGGAGGCCATATTTTGTAGATTTCAAGAGAGGTAGCAGCACAGTATCGTCTTAGCAAAGCGTAGGAGACTCGCCTTTCCATGCGAAGCGTCGCATTGTCAGCTGCAGTGCTTAGAGTTACTTATTTATACCTTTTCTAGTATAAATAAACACAGTGCACAATATCGACGTATTGATATTGTGCCTCAAATATGCTCAATATTTGCTTTTTATTGACAATCGTACAAGTATGAACGCAGAAACTTGAGCAATACTGGTGGATGCTGTGGATGTGGTCGTACTTGAGCCTTTTTGCTGACAGACCAAATTTTTTGCATTGGAGTATCCCAAGCAAGACTATCATCTTTAAGGAGAAAATATATTTACAATGAAAGAAGAGTAAAAATAAGCACATACATGCACTTACAAACTCACACAGATAGGTAAGTCATATGTCCAAGAAAATATCGAATTGGTTTACAAAGGTGGCACGATCAATGAATCAAGCGATGTCACTTGGCAGTGTGTTCCAGTGATGTGTGCTTCGAAGTAATGGTGAGTGTTGATACATAATTGTGCGTGCCATAAAAGGGTGTATTTTGAATTGATGATCAATATGTTTCAAAATATTATGAGGTGTGTTTGTACAAGCTTCATGAAGGCACATTTACTATGATAAAATGTACGAAAATGCAACAACAGTGACGACAGTCTGCGTTTTTCAAAAAGGGGTAATGAAAGTGAGTGTGCAATATCTGTAGTGCTGCAGTTGCGAGAATACCACTTGGTGATAAATCCTGCTGCTTCATTTTATTTTAATTCTAGTTAATCGATGAGATATGATTGATGTGGGTTCTAGATGATGGATGCATATTCTATCTTTGAAAGGACAAATGTAGTGTATGCTAGCATTTTAGAGGTATAGTTCACCAAGTAAAGGTTTCTTTGAATAAATCCAAGTGCTTTTGACCCCTCACTAGTTATGATATCGATGCATTTATTCTAAGGCAGGTCAGAAGATAAATGAATTCCAAGATACTTGAATAGGGATACTTTTTCAATGGGGAGAGCTTGAATTTCATATTGACTCATTTCTGTTTTATGTGCTCTTGTAAACGTCATGGCCTTCGCTTAGGAAGTGTTAATTTGCCATGGTGACACCAAAATGCGAGTTTATTAGGGTCCAACTATAATGACTCGTTAGCTTGGGTACTGTCAATTTTTCTATAAATGATGTAGTTGTATGTAAATAATTTGATAGTAGATGACAAACCATGTCCAATGTCTTTGATGTAAATGAGAAACAAAACTGGTCCCATGATTGATCCCTGGGGTACACCAGACTTTGCATGTGAAAGTAAAGATGCATGTCCATCCACATAAATTGATTGGCTGCAGTTGCTCAGAAAATGATTTATTCAGCTTTTTTCCAAACCAGTGGCTACCTTATCATTATACATAGATCCTTCTAGAGTTGAAAAGAAGCCTTCCTTGTCAGCAACCAAAACATGCAACTTAGCTTCCAGATGCGTCTCAGACAGCATGAACACCGTTGTGAGGAGTGACCAGGCTATGTACAACAAAGGCAAGCTGAAAAAGCCAGGCTTTTTTTGTGAAGCTAAGTTGCGTGTTTTGGTTACCTTCATGCTACCTTCATTTACGTACTCTTCTATGAACATAATGATAAAAAATACTCATGGATTTAATAACACCATCTCAAGGAAATGAAATGAGAAGAGAGTGTGCTACTCTTGAAATATCTGCAATAAGTGCATAGCGGAGGACGTTTGCAGCTGCATTGCCAATAATAATAATAATAGCAATAATATTATACAAGGCAAGACATAGCCCAGCAAACCTCTTGTGATGGCAGTTCTAACATAAGCACCAAACTAAAAGGCCTTCAAGCCAAGCCAAATTTGTGGCCACGACAAATATGCACAATTTTACCGATGTGAGAAATGCTGTGCTTGGAAAGTCAGATATGATATGTGATATGTAGAAGGAACATACATCAAAATAGTGCATGTACCAACATAGAAGCTAAGGAATGCTTTAGTCAATGGGAAGAATAAGCTGCCGAGCGAACTTTCTGTAGTCTTCTTTACACTGTAATCTGCCACGAGTGTGACAACATTTCAGTTTATGAGACCTGTGATTTCAATGAAAGAGTTAAACAACACAACAGTTCAAAATGAAGTCACCAAATAATGGGTGGCCTTGGATGCCCTCGCTGAACATGCGGAATATAAAGGCTTTCAAATTGACTGGTCAAGCAACCGTGTTCTGGTCGAAGAAAACAAGCTTGCATCATGCCAGCACCTGGAATCCCTGCACATTCACACAGCTGCACATATACTCAATAAGATTTATGGAACGCTTACCATATATACTTTTGGTGCTTACATCACGCACCTAGTCATACTTAAATACGATGTACCTTTCTTATGGCTGTCATTCAGAACAATATCAGGTGCCCAAACATCAGTAAACTTTGTGTTATTTTGGTCGGTGTATCCTTTTGTTTGTACACTAAGAAGAAACAGTTATGCATTGCCTTTTTTTCGGCCTCTTCTAGCTGTTCACTGTAATTGCAGTCGAAGGAGTGACTTTTTGAGTATTGATCAAGGGTAATGCTTATTTTTGTGATGGTGGCACAGACTGCCGCCAGTTTCCATGAATTAGCCAGGTTTTACCAAAGTTCCTAAAGTTTTCCAGCAAGGCCCCAATTCCCCGACTTTCCCAGGTTGGTAGACACCCTGCACAAACAAAAGATAGATGGCAGTTAACTCGCGTCCTGTTCCCTGTCTTATGCAAGTGTCATTCTGCACTTTATTACCTTGGAAGTACTTGCTGCTAGGCAAGTTGGTATAACATTATTAGGGAAAATTCTAGACGATGCGAATGTGTGGTGCAGTGTAAATATTTTCTGTAGTTCAGCTGCGACCGATGCTCTTTTTTTGTGCTTTTTCATTTTTCCAGTGGTGCTTAGGCATCTATAATTTTCCCCCTTAGCTTAATTACCTCCCTGAAGCTATGCATCATCTTGCCCATTAACAACCATTGTTAAACTATTGTATGTCGCATTGTTGAAGCAAAATGACCTTAGAGTATATGCTAAAGCTCCTGCAGGATCACCGGCTGAATGTGACAACCAGTTCACCATTTATAGGACCCGAAGTATTGACATTTTCAATATATCTGTTCGTACAGTGCTTCATTGGAGTCACGCAAGCTTAAAATATGGTGTTCCCACAGAGAAATTTTTCTTCCTGTGCTGTGACCAACGGGAAAACTATGTAGACAATAATGAAAAGAGATCACAACTAGGCTTAGCTGTGTGATGGCTGCCTCAATAAAAATGTAACAAAGTAATGCAAGTGTGCTTATTTCACCATGGTGTTGCCAGTTTATTACTACATTTGATATGAATCTCTGCTCGCTCCACCATGGTGTTCCTAAGGGTGTACACAGTCTTACCTCTGAGACAGCATTGCCAGAACTAGTTTCACTGTCACAATCTTGAACAGGTGTGCAACAAGCATGCGCCAGTGCAGAGAACACAAGAGAAGTGGTCACTGTTTGCATGTTCAAGGTCGTATGCACGCACACCGGACTATGATTTTGCAGTGTCTTACATTTTGAGTGGAGTATAAATCGTGATGGCGGGAGCCATCTCTGTGGTCACCAGCTAGACTGTCACAATGTGCATATTGTTGCTTCAGACAACTGTTTACGACAAAAAAGGGCACCGTAGAAAAAAGTATTTTTAGGCTAATGTAAGGGCTTGTGGTGGAGAGACTCTCAAAAGGTATATGGTGTGTCATCTTGCAATAGAGAAGCAACATTTATACCTAGTTTATGTTAGTAGGAGTCTGCTAAACATTGGACATACAAGCTTGTGGCTAGAGAAGGATGATGTCCAGAAGATGCCCTCCTGAAATGTTAACCTGCACCGTCCTCCCTTGCCCTTCTTGGTGCACTGGAATTTTTGCCCTATAGGTACTAATTCCTTTAGTGGGTACTCTTGAAGGGCTTCTGAATAAGCTCACTCTTACCACCTGCTTTACCCAAGGGCAAATCCTACTGTTGGAACTTGTTTGCTTGGCAGAAATTTTTAACAGGAAAAGAAGCTTCACTCGTTACATAAATAAAGCTACAGCATTGCAAGATTACTATGATGTTACGTACACAGACCTCCCACATACAACTCACTAAAATGTCACCAATTACCTCTATGGTGAGCCTGATTATGCCTTAAGACAGCATGTAAGTTTCTTGATCCTATACTTTTTAATCAGTACATTAACCTTGAAAAAACAAGATCGTCACGTGCAGTGCATAAAACCAGTGCTTATGAAGTGCAATGATGCCATCGGAAGCATCAGCAAAAGTAAATTCATCCTGCTGGAAAGCAAATTGTGCATGAAGCCAGTAAATGTACTGTTAACAAAGTCTTCTCGACAACTTCAATACTTCTACTTCTGCAATTTTTAAAATCCTGTCTCTTCATACCTTGCTGTCAACCCAAAAATTATTGACCTATGAGGTGTTACTCATATGACCATGCTCATTTAACATACCTGCAAGCCTCAGAGCTAACATATTAAAATTGAAGACTTTAATAAATTAATGCTCTCTGCTACTCACTCCTTCAAAAAATATTTTTAGCATCTCCTTCAAACCTGTTTTTTTAAAGACTCAACAGGCACAGTGACGTGACTCATGAAAGGCATATCCGGAGCTTGTGGTGCAACTAAAATCTTTTTGGAGCAGCATAAAAGCTGCCTGAAGCTTTTAAGCTAGAGCTGTTGCACCACATGTTATAGGGAACTAGTTCATGAACATATGCATGCATGTTCACTTGGACTTCTGCTCAACATAAACGTAGGCTCTTTGCTTTTTTGCAGACATCCCCTATTTATATAAAGCTACCTAGCACTTTCCGGGAATTCACATGGCATTTGTAAATGACTCTGGCTTTCAACGATAGTTTAGCTACAATATTGAATCACGGACTGGTAAGACTATTTATGCATTGTATTTACTTTTCAAAAAAAAAGAGTCTGATTATATTAATGCTTTTATTAGTACAACCTAATCGTTCAATCTGTGGAGAAGTGGTTGCTGTCATCGTTTATGTACAGAATTGTTAGGTCCCCGATTAATGATCACTTCATAAAAAAAGGGTTTCGTAACTGGTCCTTACTGCCAATTATTTATTATGGCTCGACAAAATTTAGAGTTATGGGGTAGTAAGTAGTTACACTTGGCAAACTGTTTGACATGTACAGTCGTCGAGGTCGAGAAGCCCAGCTGAGACATGCCAGAATAGTGGAACACCATGCTTTCTAGGAGAAGTAAAAGTGATTGTACAGCATGCGGTACTGCTGATAAAATTTGCCCACTGTATGGACTTAAAACTTAACCACCTTGTACGAAATATTTTGAAAGTAAACTGTAACAAATAGGACAACAAATAAAAAAAATAACTAAGTGGTCAGTTCTATATGCAGGTACTAAATTACTGTGTTTTAATACAGTAAAGCAAGACTGTTGTCCAAGCACAACTAGCTCAATATTACTTTTATCTGACAGCAACCACAACAGTTAGAAACTATTTGGCTGAAGTCACGTGGTAACTTTTGTAGTATAAGCGGGTTCAGATTGTTAAGAAAGTTGGTGCCCAGCAACGTTTTCAACTACATTGCACGTTCATGTTTACTGTGATAACATCTTCAAATCGCAGGGGTAACGTATGGATTTCAAGCGTATGCCATATACTTGCTCCCTGAGAGAACACAACAACGAAGAGTGCACGCATGCTTGACACAAATAATGAAGTTTATGAAAAAGATGTAGCAGGTTTCGTCTCTTGGTGCAGATCCCTGCAGGCACTTACCTAATTCTCACCCCATTTTGCCAACAAGCAGCCCATGTAAAACGTTCGAACATGCGCTATTATGTCGGGTCTTAACCAGTTTCCTCTAACCACCTTGCACTTAGTTCTGGCACGACATACATTTCAAAGATCTATTTCTTGCAAACTGTGTGAGTAATTGTAGACCATTCTTCAACAGTTATTTTTGTGCTTACTCGATAGGAAAACATGAGCTACAAATTTTCTAAGTTTCTAAAATATGAATGGTCAGTCAGTCAGTCAGTCAGTTTATTTTCCTTAAAGACCCCCAATGGGGGTATTACATAAGGGGTGGGAATAATATTTAACAAACGTAATCAATACATGGGTTTCAACTATATACATTTCTTCATATTACAAGGAAATATGCATGTACAATAAATAACACACGTAACCAACATGTAATTCAAAAAAGCACTTAAAGGTTATTTGTTAGAAGATGGTCAGTGACATGTTGTGCAAAAGAAGATGGACATATTATGTCGACAATGGAAAAAGGGAGGTCGTTCCAGTCTTTTGCTGTGCGGGAAAAAAATGACGCGAGAAATGTTGATGTTCGAGCGCGCATTAATGAAACCTGCTGCGTGTGGCTTGTCCTGGCTGATATGCGTGTTGCGGGTTTGATGTAAGATGGTTGATGCAGGATTGAACTGTGAAAAAATTTATGGTAAAGACAAAGAGAAGAAATGCGCCGACGAAGAGCGAGCGATGGAAGATTGGATAGTAATTTTAGTGATGTGACGCTGATGTCGTATGAATACGAAGAATGAATGAAGCGAGCTGCACGGTTTTGAACTGATTCTAGAGCGCAGATGAGGTATGCTTGGTGCGGGTCCCAGATGGCGGATGCGTATTCCAATTTCGGTCGCACTAGTGATGTGTAGGCAAGTAATCTTACTTGCATTGGAGCACTTTTGAGGTGACGTTTTAAAAAGCCTAAGGTTTTGTTAGACGATGAAATGATGTTTTGGACATGCGTACGCCAGATCAGATCGCTAGTCACGGTGACACCTAGGTATTTATAAGAGTTAGTCGGTTCTAGGGGTAAGCTGTTGATTGTGTACGGAAACATGAGCGGATTATTGCTACGCGTAAATGACATAGTTTTGCATTTATTTACGTTTAGTGTCATTAACCAAGTGGTACACCATTTCGAAACGTTAGTAAGATCGTTCTCTAAGGTTAACTGGTCAGAGGTGTTTAGTATTGTGCGGTAGACAACGCAGTCATCTGCGAACATACGTATATTACTGGTTACATGCAAAGGTAAGTCGTTAATATAGATTAAAAATAGTAGCGGGCCAAGGACGGAGCCTTGAGGGACACCTGATGTTACTGGGATGGCAGTAGACAGGTGGTTATTTACAGCGACGCGTTGTGATCGATTAGTAAGGAACTCTATTATCCATTTTATGACGGTGGGATGTAAATTTAGTTGGGAAAGTTTAGCGAACAATCGTTGATGAGGCACCTTATCGAATGCTTTAGCATAATCAAGAAAAACGGCATCAGTTTGCACGTTAACGTCGAGGTTAGTATGAATGTCATGCAAGAAGGCTGCCAGCTGTGTTTCACACGACAACCCCTTGCGGAAGCCGTGTTGTGAAGGGTGAAAAAAAATTATTGCTGTCGAGAAAATTCATTATGTGGGAGTAGATGACATGCTCCATGATCTTGCAGGGGACGCTTGTTAGGGAGATGGGGCGATAGTTAAGTGGAGAGTTTCTATCGCCTGATTTGAAGACCGGAACGACCTTCCCTATCTTCCAGTCACATGGGATGATTCCTGAGGAAAGGGACTGGGAAAATATTAGAGCAAGAAAAAGCGAAGCACTCTCTTTAACATTTTTAGAATTTTGGAATTGATACCATCCATGCCCGCAGAGGATGACAAATTCATTTTTTCTATTATAGACAATATTCCATTTGCGCAGAAATTGATTGCTGGCATGTCATGATTACAATTAAAGCCAAGTGAAGGTATGCGGGAGTGTATGCTTGGTTCATCAGTAAAAACTGTAGCAAAAGAAGCGTTGAATAGATTCGCACATTCCCCGTCAGTAATAGCTTCACCAGATTCAAGGGTTAGTACAGTGTCACGCGGTTTGTCAGCCTTAAGTGTTTTCCAGAACTGTCTGGGATTAGTCTGCAGTAGCTTGGGTAGGTCTGTGTTATAGAAGAAGTTTTTTGCTTTGCGCAGGGCTAAAAGATAATTGCGGTCAGCCTCATAGTACCTATCCCATACACTCGGTTTACCTGCACGTTTGGCAGATCGGAATAAACGTTTCTTTTTATTTTCAAGGCGTTTTAGATTTTTAGTAAACCAGGGTTTGTTGCAGGTGCTTGTGAAGCTGACTTTAGGTATGAATTTATCGGTTAGCTCCGTCAGTTTACCGATAAAGCGGGTCCAATTCGTATCTACTGTGTGTTGATGTAAAGTTGCTTGGAAAGTGTGGAAGAATGCGCTAAGAGCTTCGTTTATTGTTTCGTAATCCCCTCTGTCATATAGATGGATCGTTTTTTGTAGGTTTCTCGTTTAAGCGGTTGAAAAGAAAAAGTGGCGTGAATTGTCTTATGGTCACTGATTTCGGGTAGATAGTGAATGCGTGACAGGCTTTCAGGATTGTTGGTTAGTATCAGATCCAGGACACTGGCTGTATCTTGCGATACACGTGTTGGCTCTGTGACTAGTTGGGTCATGTTGAAGTTTAGGCAAATATCAAGAAACGCATTAGCTTCACCTACACCCGTAGATGAATGCACATTGCTGGTGCGCCATTCTATTTGTGGGAAGTTAAAATCACCGAATAAAAGTACGTGCGCGTTTGGATGAGCAGACGTGAGCTGGCACATGGCCTGATTAAGTTGGTTGCTAAAATTGGGACTAGCACGGGGTGGTCGGTAGCAAACGCCCAGTACAACGGACTGAGGATGTGCCTTAATAAGTACCCAGAGCATTTCTAGCTCTGTTTTAATATGTACGACTGAGCAAGATAATTGCTCGTGAACAGCAATGAGTACACCGCCACCACGAGTAGATGCGCGGTTATTCCTGTACAACTGGAAGTTTGGTAATTCTGACAGAACTTCGTCATCACGGATGTCATCAGTTAACCACGTTTCGGTAAGTAATAGCACATTGCTTTCAGAGGATGATACAGTGCTAGATATAAGTTCCCGTTTGGGTAGGAAACTGCGAATGTTAGTGTAAATAACAGAAAGTGAAAGAGTTTTGCTAGTAACCGCAACAGCGGTCGTTTTTTTTTCCCGGTGGCTTGATTGCTACGATAGTTCTTTGACGGTGTTTGATTCGGCGTCGAAAATGTAGCGCTTCTGATTCATGTGCAGTGTTTTGAAGTGCATTGAAAATGGCTTGTTGTTACTTCTCGCAAAAGCAATTAGTTGTTTTCTAGCATTTTGGACTGAGCGTGAGAAGTCTTCACCTATGCCGTAACTTGTCCCCTTAAGCTTGCGACCATTCGATAATATTGCAGTTTTTGTCTTGTGCAGAGCAATCTTCACGATTATGGGCCGGGAGCGTTCAGGTGAATGTCGACCGAGACGATGCGCGCGTTCGATATCTCTTGGTTCTAAGTGAACCTGTAGGTTGTCCCGGCAAAGATTCATTACCAGCCGCTCCGATTCAGAAAATGTTTCAGATGCGGAAGGGTCCGGGATACCGTAAAATATTAGGTTGTTTCGCCTTGAGCGATTTTCAGCGTCATCAATACGGGCTTCTAGTGCAAAGATTCTGCAGGAGGTCTGCTCCGTGTTAACGCGCAGGACTTCTATTTCTTTTCGAAGTGGTACCAGAGACTGATAATGACTTTCAAGGTCTGATAATCTTTTGTTCAGTTCGCCAATTGTTTTATCGGTGTTACCGAGCTGAGACTTCAAGCCCTGTACTTCTGCAATTAGTTGTGTTTGACCTGTAGATAGCTTACGCAATTCAGCAAGAAGGTTCTCAGAGATATTTGAAGGGCCAGGGTTAGTTTCAACATCTCCAGCTAGAATTAGTAGTGCACGAATTACATGGACACACTCGGCAATAATAACCATACAGCAATGCGGGCTTGGCAGCTGTACCAGAAAGTAATTACCAGATCTTTTCGAAAAGACAACGTAGGGCTCACCAACCTGCATAGCGGGAGCGAATTGATTAGTGATCCGTGCAGTGGCACAGACACCAAGCCCACAGCGCTCCGTTGAAGGTCCTTGTTCTTTTATAGGTGTCGGGCTCGTGGATGTCGATGATGATGCAACCGTCCAGGCTTGGTTGAGCTCAGCTGCCCAGAGTCCCTCTTCTGGTCGAGCCAGGCATTTGACGATAGGCAGAGGGCATGCGCTGCCTTCGTCGCTTCCAGGACAGCTGAAGCCATGTTCCGCCGGCGCTACCGCATGCGCAAGCGCAGGTAGCAGCAGATGAGCGATGACGTAACGGACCATCTGCATAGCGGGAGCGAATTGATTAGTGATCCGTGCAGTGGCACAGACACCAAGCCCACAGCGCTCCGTTGAAGGTCCTTGTTCTTTTATAGGTGTCGGGCTCGTGGATGTCGATGATGATGCAACCGTCCAGGCTTGGTTGAGCTCAGCTGCCCAGAGTCCCTCTTCTGGTCGAGCCAGGCATTTGACGATAGGCAGAGGGCATGCGCTGCCTTCGTCGCTTCCAGGACAGCTGAAGCCATGTTCCGCCGGCGCTACCGCATGCGCAAGCGCAGGTAGCAGCAGATGAGCGATGACGTAACGGACCATCTGCATAGCGGGAGCGAATTGATTAGTGATCCGTGCAGTGGCACAGACACCAAGCCCACCCACAATGGTAATTGAATTGTGAATGGTAATCTACACCCAGCCTTAGCATACATTTCCTTTATAATCATTTTCAATTTGAGGCATGGCACAAATTTTGAAGTACGACTGAAGCCTCTCATATGCATGTTTCGTTTATTTGAACGTGCCATTAAACAATCTTGAATTAATCCTGCAATGAACTAACATCTGAATGCCTTACGAATTGCCTGCAACAAAATATATTTTACTAGGTAAATTGTTCTGTGCTTGTTACACAAGCTGAAGATGATGACGATACTGACTGCCGCATTGTCGCTGATGAGGCAGAGGATAGCGCGTGTACAATTTAGGTGCACACACGAGGCCCAATGTCAGTGCTACATTTCCAATTTAAACACGAGCGCGAGCAATATGTATGTTTTACCGCAATACACAGCGTGCACTTCACCGCAAGGCACGACTGCCTTGCGGCACTGTTTAATTTTAAGAAGACGCTTAAGGTGGCAATTTTGAGCGAATATTTATAGTGCTCCCAGCATATCTTCAACTTTATTTCTATTTTTTTCTTTGTATACACCCACAAGAAAAGACATAGCTTAGAAAACCGATTATCGTAATCGGCGACAACATATTTAAGCCACTTAGAAAATAAGGTTGTGTGAACGACTGGTAATATTCCATCGCTTCCAACTTGTGCATTTCGTATCTGTCTCACGCACTTACGCAAGAAGAAGCTTCAATGAAAGTTTTGGCGCAAGCATACACTTCACCGAAGCGACACATCGATTACGCTACACACGCACTTACCAGACATACACGTACGGCATACATCCACAAATAGCATAACACAAGGTGTTCATGATCGGGCAAGTCGTTACCACATTGCTTATAGACAGTATTACAGAACGAGACCACGTATCCATGCGCAGAGGCAGTTCTCGCGAATGCATAAGGCTCCCGGCCAAGCAAACACCACGGATAAATAACCACCGCACGGTAAAGATCCTCACAAGTTAGTGAGGAACCTTAGACCTTTCGTTCCCACCACCTAAACGTCCCCCCAAAAATGTCCAACACGGCGATTCTGTCGCCGTCTATTTATACGTTTTCAGCCAAGTCAAGCCGGTTTTAAGCGGCTATTGGGTGAACCGAACACTTTTGCCTCGAAAAGGTTCGTGCCACCCGGTGGCAGCAGACGCGGCCGATATCTTTTGCCACTGCATGCCACTTGCTTATATACACGTCAAATCGTCGTATTTAACATTACTTTTTATATTTTTTTCTTTCTCAATCAGTCTTTTGGAGCATCGCCTAGAACCGCAGCGCACAGATGCGCTTTAACGGAAACGTGAGCACAAGCTCATCTTTGCGACCAGGAGCCATACAGCCCCTCAACTAGCGTCGTTTACTATCTGCAATGCACGCGAGGGGAGAGGAGTCTGCACATTGACACGAATGGCGCTACTTTAGTTTATTTTTCAGGGACTTTAGGCGCCCACCCTGTGGGATATTGGTGACATGGGAACGCCGGACCTGAAATTGAGGTCATACTTTTTTTTTTTTTCGTAAACGCAGAACCGTGGGATCTTGGTTTACGCGGCGTACACTAATCCAGTGTTTCCGCTGTTTTTTCAAGCATGGTCACGGCGGAATACGGCACAACTTTGTTAAAGGTTTGCGGTTGCTATTGGCACAGTTTGTCACACTGGAATTTTTACGCGACATTGCGAAGCACCGCTAACGACGTGGCACGGATGCGCTCATGGGTGGGCTGCTGCACGGATCTCGCCAGTTACTTTCGTTCACTCTTGCACCGCGGCGCCACCGGCTTAATGCACGTTTCCTACATTACTTCATTAGAACATGTTATGTTTAACCTGGTTTTAAGCGTTGCCAGCCTTGTTGCAGCCTGTATTGAGCTCGTTACTGTGAGCGCAATCACGTCACATTAGGGTTTTTGCTTAGACCACAAGCCACGCCTTTATTGTGCTCTGCACTTGAACTGGCTCTGCAACACTTTTTGAACCTCTTCGGAAAAAGCTGTTGATTGATAGTTAAGTCTCCCAAGAACACACGAGCCAAATTTAGTGCAGCGTGTGGCTTGGAATTCACAATAAATTCTCTAAGCTGAGGAGTGCTTTCTCTCGACAAATGACGGAATAAGCTCAATATTCACTCGTCATAGCCGTTGTACCAGCCAACGTTACCAGCCATTGGCTGGTTTGAGCATACAGCACTTGGTCGTTACGTGAACCGCCGCGGGAGGTCACGACTTGTCTACGTGGGCACGCTATCGTACTGAAAAGCGACGTATTCGACGAAAAAGGGCTGAAGGTGACGAGGTGTGACGTATATATATATATATATAAATCTTTTTTTGGTTGGCTTTCGTCGGGACGAGAGAAGAGGGAATGCAATAGCAGCATGGGACAAATCTTTGTAACTCCACTCGTACTGAATGGATTTAAAAAAAATGGTGGTGGTGAATTCGTGAGGCAATAAGTCCCTTTAGTGAATCCATTCGCTTACTTGAAAAAGTGCTGCAGGGCCCCCTTAAAACAAATTATGCGGTTATTGTAGCGCTGACGTAGTTTCTGTGTAGATCAAGGTGGTTCTAAATCTCGCGCCTAGGGCAGTTCCGCTGTAGTGAAAGCCAAGGATGTGCATCCATGGAACGGCCTACTCTGTGATTTCCTTTATAAACACACATTTGCCGAAGCGACGGCACACATTCCTGTGCGGCGCGAGTGTTGGCTGGGTCTTCCAGAAGCGTTTCTGGCGATTATGGGTAAATTAAAATAATTGGGAATAATTGTTTGTTAATCCTGTAGTTTATATTTAGTTTTTGTTTATTTGCACTTGTTGTGAGAATTGTTTGCCTTGTTTCAGGCCTGTATTGAGCAATGCGGGACCATGTGACATCAGATGGGGAATGACAGACCAGGTTCCTAACGTGCTTCGCACTTAAAACAATGTTTTGTGGTAGTTTTATGTGTGCGGAGCAACTCAGGGGCGCAACTTGTTCATCTATGCGTCTCATGCAAGGAGGATTAAATAAAAATTGCTGGAGTGGAAGCTCCCACAATACCTTGCCAGCAGAAGTGAAGCCAGCTTTTGCCACTGCCAAGACGGCGGAAACATGCTCTTTTCTGATAGTGGTCACTTAAAGATCAAGTGGCTTTGATATGTTATGTAAATGCTACGTTAGTTCTATATTAAAAGGTAGTTGTTCCCGACGAAATAACATACAGAAACGAGTGTGAATGACTGAATCTTCAAAGAACATTGCCTCTGATTAGAGGCTCACTAAGAAAAACTAGTAACTGTAAGGCACACTTAGAGCAATATGTGACCCGAAAAAGGTCCCACATTAAACTCGTCGGGCGTGCGAGGGTAGCGCCTCGTTTTTAATCGCTGAATGGTGATGCTTTATCATGCCCTTAGTAAGATGGCCGTCACAGCCGCCATCTTGACAGAGGAACGGCTTCACTTCTGCGCAACCACTTCCACTCCAGCAATTTTTTTAATCCTCCTTGCATGAGACGCGTAGATGGACAATTTTTTTAATCCTCCTTGGTCTCATGTCGCGTTATTCGCGACTCCGACTGAGCGCTCGCCACCTAGCGGCCGCGGCTAAAAACGCTGCTAACAGGGTCAACCTTTAAAGGAGATAAGTTACCAAGTTGTGCGCGTTGAGAAGCGGTCGCATGCTTCCTTAGTTTTCGCCATGCCGCACGCGCGAGCCCGAAAAAAAAAAAGAAAGAAAGCGATGTCCAAAGACCATTGCAGCATGCCGCAATGTGTTGCATCGCGAAAGAAAGATGGCAGCATGTCATTATATCACTTTCTGCAGGATGCAGACGACGCGCGACGGAGAACGGCGTAAACCAGAAACTTACGTATTGGGGAAGGTGATGGGCACTATATGGTAGTTCTGATCAATTCAATCACGACGACTTAATTCTCCTCGGTGTGTATATCATTATTGAGCGTGTGTGCCTTCCTAATATTCGGGTTTCTCTAAGCGCGGATTATAGTTTCGTTTTTATAAGTAAGCGCTGAAAGAAATTTGTTGCGCTACGTGTGTATATAGAGACGTAGACAAACGCGCGCGCCAAGGTCGCACGTGTGGAGCGGCGGGCGTGTGTATGTATGTTCGTGCGAAATATATATATATATATATATATATATATTATATATATATATATATATATATATATATATATATATATATATATTGCAACGAGCAAGGTTGCGTAAAAACACAGGTTATTATTCCAGAAACGTTGGCCGCAACAAGCTGGTACAGGCAGGAACCCGGCAAGCACGAGCCACACACGGACGTCAACGTCTTCTTTCACGCTGGCACAGAGCTGGCGCCACTATGCTTCGGTACAATTACTCCCCGCGCAGAAAGGAGCCAACCTGGCGACCTAGGGAAAGGACACGACAAGGGGGTCATAGCACGGTTTGAGGCGTGATACGTGTACGGTTTCACGCCCACGGCAGCGTTGGTCCGAGGGTGGATCAATGGGCTCAACTTCATAGTTGACAGGAGATGTTTGCCGCACCACACGGTAGGGGCCATGGTATTTCGACGAAAGCTTCGGGGAAAGACCGGGAGGGGTAGACGGGACCCAGAGCCAAACCAGCATTCCTGGGTTATAGTGTACAGTAGACGCAGAGGAATCGTGGTCAGTTTTCTGGCGCCATTGGTCTTGTGCGGTAAATGAGCGAGCGAGTTGACGACACTCTTCGGCATAAGCAGCTGCTTCGGAAACAGGCGTCGCTTCGGAAACATCAGGCCTGTAAGGGAGAATGGTGTCCATGGAGCATGATGGCTCACGTCCGTACAGAAGGAAGAAATGAGAAAAGCCAGTGGTTGTTTGTGGCGCAGAGTTGTACGCGTACGTGACAAAAGGGAGCACTTGGTCCCAATTAGTGTGGTCGTCAGAGGCGTACATGGCAAGCATGTCTCCAAGGGTACGGTTAAAGCGTTCTGTCATGCCATTGGTTTGGGGATGGTATGCCGAGGATTTCCTATGGACAGTGCGACATGCCTTGAGTAGCTCGTCGACGGCGTTCGAGAGAAACACGCGTCCACGGTCACTGAGTAATTCACGAGGTGCACCGTGTCGCAAAATGAGATGGTGAAGAAGAAAGGACGCAACGTCTTTCGCAGTGGTAGCAGGCAGCGCAGATGTTTCAGCGTAGCGTGTTAAATGATCCACGGCGACGATAATCCACCGGTTGCCTCGAAGAGAGTTGGGTAGAGGACCATAAATATCAATTCCGACGCGGTCGAATGGTCTCGCTGGGCAGGTTAAGGGTTGCAAAGGGCCAGCAGTGCTGTGAGAAGGCGTCTTGCGTCGTTGACACGTGGTGCATGACCGAACGTACTGGCGAACGTGCCGATACATGCCGCGCCAGTAGTATCTTAGACGAAGGCGAGAGTAAGTCTTAAATACTCCAGCGTGGCCACACTGGGGGTCATCGTGAAAGGCAGCGCAGATGTCCGAACGCAAATGA
The DNA here is from genome assembly GCF_013339725.1 of Rhipicephalus microplus. Lineage (NCBI taxonomy): Eukaryota > Metazoa > Arthropoda > Arachnida > Ixodida > Ixodidae > Rhipicephalus > Rhipicephalus microplus. The sequence continues at coordinate 100,458,612 of NC_051171.1, read as the reverse complement.
CGAGGGATGACAAGGAGCCACCTACGGCCATCCGTCACGTAATTGCGGCGATACAATAAGCCTTCACGGACAGCAAAGTGTCTTGCTTGACGAGAGAGGGAGCGTGAAGTCATTTCTGACGAACTGTGAGAGAGGACGTCGAGCAAAGAATTGATCCAGGGATCCTTGCGCTGTTCGGATGGCATGTCAGTGATGCTCAACGATGACGAATCGCAAATGGCAGTTGATAAGCAGGCAAGGTCAGGAGGCAGTGGAGAACGGGATAGTGCATCGGCGTCTGAATGTCTGCGTCCTGAGCGATAAACAACACGGATATCGTATTCCTGAAGGCGTAAAGCCCAACGAGCGAGGCGGCCAGTAGGATCTTTCATGGACGCTAACCAGCATAAGGCATGGTGATCTGTGACAACATCAAACTGGCGTCCGTAAAGGTAGGTGCGAAATTTTCCTATAGCCCAAATGATAGCCAAGCACTCCTTTTCCGTGACGGAATAGTTGGACTCTGCCTTCGTTAGTGTACGGCTGGCATAGGCGACAACGTACTCGTCGCAGCCTTCCTTGCGTTGAGCGAGAATGGCACCGAGGCCGAGACCGCTTGCATCCGTGTGAATTTCAGTGGGTGCATTGGGATCGAAGTGGCGGAGAACTGGCGGAGAGATGAGTAGCCGGCGTAGCGCCGTGAATGCCTCATCGCAGTGGGAATTCCAGCCAGAGAGGTCCGTGCTACGGGAGAGAAGCTGAGTCAGAGGGGCAATTATAGAGGCAAAATTGCGAATGAAACGCCGAAAATAGGAACACAAGCCTATGAAACTACGAAGCTCCTTTAGGGTAGTAGGCTTGGGGTACTCGGCAACGGCACGCAGTTTGGCAGGATCTGGCGATATTCCTTCTTTTGAAACGACGTGGCCGAGAATTGTGAGTTTGCGGGCGCCAAAACGACATTTCTCGAAGTTAAGTTGCAACCCGGCTGCCGTAAGGCACTGGAGAACTTGTTCCAGACGGGAAAGATGAGTTTCGAAATTCGCCGAGAATACAACTATGTCGTCTAAATAGCAAAGACAGATGTGCCATTTAAGTCCCCTGAGGACGCTGTCCATCATTCTTTCAAAAGTCGCAGGCGCATTGCAAAGACCGAAGGGCATTACATTAAATTCATATAAGCCGTCAGGGGTCACAAACGCCGTTTTTGGACGGTCTGGTTCAGCCATTGGTACTTGCCAATATCCAGAGCGCAGATCCAGTGAAGAGAAAAACTCCGCACCTTGAAGGCAATCCAAGGCGTCATCAATGCGTGGCAGGGGATAAACATCCTTGCGTGTGATGTTGTTTAGTCGACGATAATCCACGCAAAACCTGATGGAGCCATCCTTTTTTTCGCACGAGGACCACTGGCGAAGCCCAAGGACTGTGTGAGTGCTGAATAACACCACGTTGCAGCATCTCGTCGACGTGTTGAGTGATGACGTCACGCTCGGCCTGCGAGACGCGGTAGGGGCGCTGACGAAGTGGAGTATGATGACCTGTGTCGATATGGTGAGCGACAACTGACGTGCGTCCCAAGGGAGGTTGTCCGTGGTCGAAGGAGGCGCGGAAACGGTCAAGTAGTTGAATGAGCTGATTGCGCTGGTCTTGCGTAAGGCCGGTGTCTACGCTGCGCAACAGAACGTCTTCGTCAGGTAGTGAGGGCGCGGTGCCAGCTGTGACAGCATCCACGGACATCGGTGTCGTATCAGAACGGGCATCGAAAGGAAAGATGTCATCATAAGTGTCAAGACTCCCAATGCATTCGCCATGCAATAAGGTAGTGGGACAAGGGAACGGATTGCACACGTACACGGCACTGGAGCCATCGGCAAGTGTTATGACGGCAAACGGGACGACAAGGTTCCGGCGACGAGCGCATTCTTGTGACGGCATAAATAGGGCAGTTGAATCGGAAACGGAGTTGCACAAAAGAGATACCGCGGTGACCGAAAAAGCAGAAATGACGACGTCAGCGGCGACGATAACCTTTTTGGGTGAGCGAGGGAGATCTATAAATGTCGTGCTGAATGGAAACAAAACGAGTTGAGCACGAGCGCAGTCGACAACCGCATGATTAAAGACACCTTTCTTTCCTGGGATGGAAAGAAAGTTCCATCCCAGGATGATTTCATGTGACGCATGCGGAAGGACGACAAATTCTACGATGTAAAGCACTCCTTGAATCACAACACGAGCAGTGCATGTGGCAGAAGGTTGGACGTGTTGTGAACTCGCCGTGCGTAAAGAAATTTCAACCAGTGGAGTCGTCACTTTGTTCAGTTTGCGGCATAACACTTCACTGATTATACAAATAGCGGCACCTGTGTCGACAAGAGCAGTTGTGGCGAAACCGTCCACAAACACGGCAATCTCGTTAGGGGGCGATAGATGAGGCCTTGGAAATTTCGTCGGTGGCGCAGCTCTTGCCTCAGGAACTGCGACTGTCAGTTTTCCTCCTGGGCGTGGTTGGAACGGCGAAGCATGGGGGAAGGAGACCGAAGACGGGGTGAAGGAGATCGACGTCGGCTGAAGTCTGGTCGACGTGAGCGGGGGTCATGCGAATCAGGTGTCACATGCGATTCTGATGGCCGAGGTATGTTGCCGGAATGCTGCACATCATTAAAATAGAATCCACGGCGACGACAGTAGCGCGCGACATGTCCTGGAATACCACAGTTGTAGCAGATGGGCCGGTTATCCGGAGTACGCCAAGAGTTGGCAGGTGCTCGAGGTGGTGGAATGGGCCGATTTACCGGATAAACTGAAACTGGTGACCTGTAGTAGTTGGTAGGTGGACTGTAAGAAGGGAGCGGCGGTTGGGCAGAAGGTCGGCGGACGGCTTCTGCATAAGTCAGCGGTGCAGCCACTGATATTGGGGATGTGGGCGAAAGGAGAGCCTCGGCAACTTGCGTCTGAATAGCACGGCGAAGTGAGTGGTCCAGTGTTGTGGGGGTCTCGTTGATGGTGGCGACAAGAGAGAGCTGTCGAGCAACTTCCTCCCGGATGTACTGTTGAATTTGAGGCATTAACACGCTGTAGTCGGGGCCACTGCTTTTGCACTCCAAGGCCGAAATATCAGCTGTCTGCGTATTAGCGCGACGTGTAGAAACTCGTTGCTTGCGCAGCTCATCGAAACTTTGACATAACTGAATCAAGGCCGTGACGGTCTGTGGGTCTTTGGCCACAAGCATATGAAAAGCGTCGTCATCAATGCCTTTCATTATGTTCTTTATTCTGTCAGCCTCCGTCATCCTGTCATCAACTCGCCTACAGAGGCTGATCACATCCTCAATGTAGCTTGTGAAGCTCTCACCATTTCGCTGAAATCGTCCCCGCAGTCCCAGTTCAGCGCGAAGCTTACGCATGGCTGGACGACCGAAAAACGAGGTGACGGCCTCTTTGAAAACCGACCAGGTGGGGATGTCGGCTTGGTGGTTGGTGAACCATAGGTTGGCCAAATCCGTCAAGTAGAAGATGACGTGAATCAGCTTCGCAGGGTCATCCCACTTGTTAATCGCGCTGGCATGCTCGTACTCTGCCAGCCAGTCCTCGACATCTTGATCTTCAGCGCCGTTGTATACTGGTGGGTCACGCAGACGAAGTACACCAGAACACATGACGGGTGGCAGCGTGGAAGAGCCTTGTGGGGGATCGACGCGCTCGGTCATCGTGGACTGAGATGGTAGCTTACGGCTGCGGAGCTCCAGGACGTTACCCAGCACGTTTCCACCAAATGCAACGAGCAAGGTTGCGTAAAAACACAGGTTATTATTCCAGAAACGTTGGCCGCAACAAGCTGGTACAGGCAGGAACCCGGCAAGCACGAGCCACACACGGACGTCAACGTCTTCTTTCACGCTGGCACAGAGCTGGCGCCACTATGCTTCGGTACAATATATATATATATATATATATATATATATATATATATATATATATATATATATATATATATATATATATATATATATAATATATATGAGAGCTGCGCCAGCATGACTTCACCAGGCCAAGCATCAAGCACGATGCAGACGTGACCTTTGCGTCACGTCTCTACTAATATAAGATCGCCGTTGCCTCAGCAATAAACGCTTTTCACTGTTCCACTACCTGCTTGCTTACATGGTGGCAGCGGTGCCCGTACGCCATGTCGATCCCGTCGACACTGCTTCCCCCTACGAAGCCCTTGGATACATCCGATGACCCATGGTTAGGATGGAAGACATGAAAAAGAGAGTTCGAACTGTTTCGCACCGCTACTCAGTTATCAAAGCAACCAAAAGAAGTGCAAGCAGCGACATTACTCGTAATTGTGGGAGAAGATAGCAGACAGGCATACGATACTTTCAAGTTTGAAGAGGAGGCGCATAGGAACGACATCGATATACTGCTACTGAAGTTCGAAAATTTCTACAAACCTGCGATTAACCTAACCTTCAATGAATTTCGCTTCGGCTCCAGAAACCAGAAAGAAGGTGAATCCTTTATGGAGTGGCTGACAGAGCTCAGGATATTAGCGAAAACTTGTAGGTTTGGGAATTTAGAAGAGCGCTTGCTTCGCAGCCGTATAATCCTGGGCATACAAGACAAAAACTTGCAACAGCGGCTAGTAGCAGAAAACCATCGTACGAAAAAAAAAAAAAAACGTTGAAATCTGCCGTATTCATGAGCAACGCCAGGAGCAGTTTTGCCAGATCTGTGAAGGGGCGGTGATGTCACAGAACGCAGACATCTGCGCAGTCAACACGCGAGCACGGCCATGCACACGGTGCGGTTATCTGAATCACCGCGATGAAAGCTGCCCAGCGATAGGGAAAGTGCGCAAGAAATGTGGTGGGTTGAATAATTTCGCGCAGGCATGCAGGTCGGCAGCACCGCAACGAAGACAGAAAGACCTCAGAAAGAAAGAGCTACGCGAAGTGTACGTTGAGGATAACGAAGACTACTTTGTGGAAACTTTGACAGTCAGCACAATAGCAGCAGACCACTGGAGTGCGGTCGTTAACATTGAAGGGAAAGCATTCACATGCAAATTAGACACAGCCGCCAACTGTTGTGTGATTTCGTAAAATGACGCTAGGGAGCTACCAAATAAGCCACAGCAAGCTTGCGATGCGACTTTGACGGCGTTCTTTGGCCACAAGACCTCGGCAAAAGCGAAAATCCGTCTGCGTTTGTCGGCCGATTCACAGACACATGAAGAATCCTTTTTTTGTCGTGGAACAGAACGTATCCATCACCTTGAGTGGATCAGTAGCAGAACGCCTCGGCATTTTACGTCGCATACAAAATGTTTATGCCGACGAGCTTTCCTCGACAGCACAGCCTTAGGCAGACGTCTTCTCAGGACTGGGACACCTAATACACTATGAAGGTCACACCCGGTGCTGTGGGTGTCATCGTTCTGGCACGGAGAGTCCCGGTAGCCCTTCAAGACAAGGTAAAAGAGTAACTACAGCGCATGGAAAACCGAGGAGTCATACAACAGGTAACTGAGCCAACTGAGTGGTCTAGCTACATGGTTACTGCTGTAAAGAAAGACAACGTCCGCATCTGTCTGGATCCAACTGCGCTAAATAAAGTCCTACTGCGTGAAAATTACCCCATGCCAACTCTTGAAGACGTAGCACTGAGGATTGCTGGAGCTAGGTTTTTTTCAACGCTTGACGCGGCTTCAGGTTTCTGGCAACCCAGCTCTAAGACTCGAGTTCGAAGCTTTCCACAATGAGCACACCATATGGCCGCTATCGCTTTTTACGCATGCCTTTCAGGATCGCTTCTGCCCCAGAGATATTTCAGGCCGCGATGCACCGTATGCTAAAAGGACTGCCGTGCGCCGCAGTTGTCATGAATGATATCCTGCCGTGGGGAAAGAAGAGCATGACCCCAACCTAGAACAGCTATTATCCCGCTATCGTAAACATAACCCATGGCTGAACTTTAAAAAAAAGGTCATTTTTGCAGGCAGAGGTTCGCTACCTGGGTCACATCTTTACCACCAAAGGTCTGAAGCTTGACCCACAACGCGTTCAAGGCATACTGGAAATGTCCCCACCCAAGAACAGTAAGGAACTAAAGGTTTTTCTTGGCACAATGAATTTCGTACAGCGCTTCATACCCAACATGTCACAACTTCCGCGCTCCGAACTTTGCTTCGCAAAGATATCGCATGGGTCTGGACCGAAAAAAAAAGAAGAAAGCTTTCACAAGTTGTGTCAGTTTCTGCTAACAGCGCCAATCTTGAGCTATTTCGACCCCAAGAAAGAAGTGGCACTTTCAGTTGATGCAAGTCAATTGGGAGTAGGTGCCATTCTTGTGCAAGATGGCCACCCCATTCCATTTTCTTCTAGATCGCTCACACACATCCAGGTTAAATATGCACAAATAGAGAAAGAAACCCTTGCAATCGTGCATGGCTGTACAAAGTTTCACGACTATTTGTTTGGTCAGCACAACGTAGTTGTTGAAACTGATCACTGACCTTTAGTTTCCATATTTTCCAAACCTTTTCATCAGTGTCCGCTACGGTTGCAGCGCATGCGTATGACATTGCAACGATACTCTATAAACGTGACGTACAAACCTGGCAAGGAGCTGTTCCTTGCTGATGCGTTATCAAGATTTCCTAGCAAAGAACGCATGGAAGAAGAAACAGAGCGCTTTCAAGTAAACGTTCTTGACTGTGTTTCAGGTTTCGAGCAGCGTCTGAACGACCTCCTTGCCGCAACAAATGACGACAGCACCTTGACAAAGTTTCGTGAATATGCCCAGACTGCATGGCCCCTTACGAAGCAAGAAGTTCCTGATCAAGTCCGTGCGTACTGGTCATACCAGAAGGTGTTACGACCGGCTCCAGCATTGGGATTCTCCGAAGGTTTGCGAACCCCTCTGGGAGATTGTCGACGCATTCCCGGGATAGCCTGCACCTGGACTGTTACGACCGGCCCCAGCATTGGGATTCTCCGAAGGTTTGCGAACCCCCTCTGGGAGATCGTCGACGCATTCCCGGGATAGCCTGCACCTGAGCCGGCCTTGCAGCCAAGCGAGAACAAAGTGACTGTTACGACCGGCCCCAGCATTGGGATTCTCCGAAGGTTTGCGAACCCCTCTGGGAAATCGTCGACGCATTCCCGGGATAGCCTGCACCTGAGACGGCCTTGCAGCCAAGCGAGAACAAAGGTCAACGCACTGGTTTTGCGCTAGGGAACCAAGCAAGAGGAGTTGCGGGGAGAACTGGTTCCTGACCGACTGTGTCGTCGACCCCCACCTCCCCATTCAGGCTCTTCCCCCTCGCCGGGAGAATTCCGGAATCTGCTGTGCGTTCATGACCATGTTTGGGCGTCTTTAGGGCGTCGTGACCATATTTGGGCATCGTGTTAGGTTGTGCCCCTCTATTTGTTGTGAGGTGTATTTCCCCTCCCTCGTGACCGAGGTGCCGGGGCCACCGTATTGGCTGACGATGCGGACAATGCGCCCAGTGTTGGCAACGCGGCGCTATAAAATGCCGAAGACGTTTTGTATGTCTCTCTCTCTTCTCTCTTTGGATCAGTTGATCACTTCTCAACATGTAAATAAATCTCTGTCATTCGTTCAGGCGCTTCTTCTCGCTGAATTGTCGGACGATGGATCCTGCGACGGGGCCAGCTACCGAAAACGAGACCGGCAGGACCCGGAGTCCCAACAACTGGATGGCAGCGGCGGGATGCCGATAACCCCGAAAGCGACCACTGGACGGAGTTAGCCCGAAGTCCAACGACGGGACGACAGGAGAAGGATGACACGAGCTCATCGACTTCCAGAGGGAACCAAATGGCACTTCTGAGAGGCACGACGCTGGAGGCATGACTGCGAACTGGGTGAGTGCCGGCTTTCTCTGTTAAATTTTACCAGGCATTTACTCTATGTGTTAAGTAAAAGCTGGTAGAGAGTGGCTGTCTTGGTCATTGGGTTAACAGGTAACTTGCGTCAGGCAGAAATTGTGTGATAGCTTGGTTAAGCTCTTTCTGTCAGTGGCGTCAAGGTTAACAGTGACAGGGCAGGATTCCGTGTAAGAGCTTTTTGAAGCTTTATTTGTAGACTAAGTTAACGGGAAACTTGAGGCAAGGCAGGAATCTAGAGCTGTCGTTGCCGTCAAGGTTAATTAGTTGCAGGACAGGAATCTTTGTGGAACAGAGACAGCGGTACTGGAGGCAGCCATGAATCTGAAATCCCTGCGAAAGTTTATGTTGTTGCTACTTGCAAGGGAGTTGAATCTGGAGGTGTCGGACTCTCAAAGAAAGCCAGAGCTGATAGAGGTGATTCTCGCATTGGTGGTGGAGGATGACGAGCTGTCAGAATGTGTCGAGGAGATTCAGGAGAGGCAAGCGGCAGAGGCTGAAAGAAAGGCGGCGGAGGCCGAAAGGAAAGCGGCAGAGGCCGAGGCAGATAAGATACGAAAGCACGAGCTTGAAATGATGCGCCTCTAGCTAGAGATTAGCCATAATAGTAGAGCAGGAGGCAGCGAGGTATCCGGTACCGCAGAGCGGGTCAGGTTCAAAATGACGGACCTAATGAGATCGTACAAGCTAGGGGAGGACATTGGGCTGTTCCTCGTCAACTTTGAGAGAACTTGCGAAAGGCAAGGTTTTGACCAGGAGACATGGCCCCAACGCTTGTTGTCCCTACTTCCGGGGGAGGCATCTGAAGTAATCGCGCGCCTGATGAAAGAAGAGGCCGACGAATATAGTAAAGTAAAATCGAGCCTTCTTAAGAAATATAGGTTGCCGGCTGAAGGCTTCCGGCAAAAGTTCCGAGATGCCGTAAAAGAGAAAAGTGAGTCGTACCCGGAATTTGCCTACATGTTAATGGCCAACATGGGGGAATGGCTTAAGGAGGCGAAGGCGTATGGGGATGATGACAGGGTGCTTGAGTGTCTTGGTCTGGAACAATTCTACCAAAGATTGCCAGAAAATGTGAGGTTCTGGGTACAGGACAGACCAGACGTGAACACTGTGGCGAAAGCCGCCGACCTCGCGGAAGAATTAGTTACGCGCCGCGCTCTCGGGGCAAGCGTAGAGCCTAGAGGGGAACTGAAGGGAAGATTTCAACGGCCCAAAGCAGCGTCAATCAGAGAGGGGCCGATCAGTCTCGCGGAAACTTCTAAGAATGAGGGTAACAGGGTATTTCACCATGGGGCGTCCGCAGAGGCGAAGAAGAGGTTTGAGGCAAGGAAATTGGGAGCTTGCTTCAATTGCCATGAAATAGGGCACTTTGCGGTACATTGCACGAAGCCAAAAGTGGTTTTCTTCTCCTTAAATGAAGACGACGAGAACATGAAACTGTTGGAGCCTTATATGTACGACCTCACCATGAACGGCAAGTAGTGTCGGGTTCTTAGAGATTCCGCAGCCACTATGGACGTCATTTATTCGTCATTTGTGCAACCCGGACAGTTTTCCGGAGACTGTGCCTGGATTAGGCAAGCCGTGGAGGCAAACAGTCAGTGCCTTCCCGTAGCTAAAGTGGTCCTCACAGGTGCATTTGGCACGTTGGAGACGGAAGCCGCGGTGTCGCCCAATCTCCCACCTCAGTATCCTTACTTGTTCTCAAATAAGTCAGATCAAATGCTTAAAGAGAAAGGCCTCACGTTGGGAGAGGGCATAGTACAGGCACTAACCAGATCAAAGGCGAGAGAACTGGCCGCGAAAGCCACAGTCAGGGAAGCAACCGAGCCTCACACCGACAATGAACCCAGTCCAGAGTTAGACGTGGAGGTTGACACCCCGATGATAGAGCAACTAAAGATCGCTGTGGCAACAGAGCCATTTCCTAGTAGCACAGAGGATCCTGAATTGGCTTCAGAATCTGGTGAAGTCAGGGTGGAGCAAAAGATCGATGACTTAGTACTGAAGGCACAGCTGGCGACGGAGCAAAAACAGGAATTGCATGCTCTCTTGACCGAGTTTCAGGACAGATTTGTAAGCGAGCCAGGCCGGACATCCGTCCTCACTCATGACATAGAGCTTACCTCGTCGGAACCGGTAAGATCTAAGACGTATCGGGTGTCACCTCGCTGGCTTGAGCTAATAAAAGCAGAGGTTAACAGGATGCTGGAATTGGGCGTGATTGAGCCGCGTGAAAATTACACTTCCCCGTTAACTCTTGTGGAGGTACCCGGCAAAGATCCGCGTCCTTGCGTAGACTATCGTAAGTTAAACCTCATCACCAAGGACCAGACATACCCAATTCCTACATTGAGGTACGCGTCGAGAGGGTAAGCAGCGCGGAATTTATCTCAACGCTAGACCTAGTGAGAGGTTACTGGCAGGTGCCGCTCACCGAGAGGGCGAGCCGGTACGCTGCATTTATTTCACCATTGGGGACGTTCCGCCCTAAAGTGTCGAGTTTCGGCCTAAAGAACGCGCCTTACTGTTTTTCAAACTTAATGGATAAGGTTTTGCGGGGTCAAGAGGACTTCGCATTGCCTTACTTGGACGACGTCGCCGTGTTTTCCTCGTCCTGGCCAGAACACTTGGCGCATTTGAGAGCAGTACTGACACGCCTACGCGAAGCAGGTTTAACGGTAAAGGCGCCCAAGTGTGAGCTAGCACAAGCAGAGGTACTCTATCTCGGGCATGTTATCAGTCGAGGGCATCGCCGTCCCTCTGAAATGAAAGTGGCAGCTATCCGAGACTTTCCCCAGCCCCGAACGAAAACCGATATTCGGGCTTTTCTTGGAATAGCTGGTTACTATCGTAGGTACATCCCTAGATATTCCGACATTGCCAGCGCTCTTACTGACGCGTTGCGCAAGACCGAGCCCCAAATGGCCGACTGGGATGAGGAGAAAGAAAAGGCTTTCCACATTTTGAAAGCGGCCTTGTCGAGCCAACCTTTGCTTAGTCCACCGGACTACTCGAGGCCTTTCATAGTCCAATGCGACGCTAGTGATAGAGGCATGGGGGCAGTTCTTAGTGAAAGGGATGAGGGGGATGAAGAGCATCCCGTCCTCTATGTTAGCCGGAAACTCACCCTTCGCGAGCAGGTTTACAGCACTAGCAAAAAAAAATGGGCGTGTTTGGTTTGGTCAGTCCAGAAACTGGCTTGTTATATTGCCGGAAGCAAGTTCATTGTGGAAGTGGACCATTGTCCTCTCACCTGGCTACAGACCATGTCCTCTCAGAACGGCCGCCTGCTGTGTTGAAGCCTCGTTTTGCAACAATATACGTTTGACATACGCTACAAAAAGGGTGCACTCCATGGCAACGCCGATGGCTTGAGTCGATGCCCCTGGCGCGAGAGGATGTCTCGAGAACTCTGGCATCTTTTTTCCCCTGACCTAGACAAGGCCTAGTAATTTTTTTTACTCTTTTAGGTGTACTTGTTTGAAAACGTTGAAGACACGGCTATCCAGGGTTTAGGGTTCGGTGTGCTTCCAGTGTTGTTGATTTGTGTCACCTTAACGTATGAGTAACATTTTGAATAAATTGTGTATTTCCTTTAATTCAGTTAAAGGGGAAAATTGCCTGGTGGAGTTTGGCGGAATCGTCCGGCGCTCACCGGCTGAGTAGTTGTGTTCTCATGTGCGTATGTGATGTCTGTTGAGCCCACATTGAAGCAGGTGGTGCACTCTACTTCATCAAAGACGGTCGTCACCAAAGCGACTGCCGGCGCTGATCTCTTCTGACTGTGGCTGCAAACCTCAACCTATCAAGATCTTTAACCCCCCCCCCCGCGCGAGAGACTGTTATGACCGGCCCCAGCATTGGGATTCTCCGAAGGTTTGCGAACCCCTCTGAGAGATCGTCGACGCATTCCCGGGATAGCCTGCACCTGGACTGTTACGACCGGTCCCAGCATTGGGATTCTCCGAAGGTTTGCGAACCCCTCTGGGAGATCGTCGACGCAGTCCCAGGATAGCCTGCGCCTGAGACGGCCTTGCAGCCAAGCGAGAGCAAAGTGACTGTTACGACCGGCCCCAGCATTGGGATTCTCCGAAGGTTTGCGAACCCCTCTGGGAAATCGTCGACGCATTCCCGGGATAGCCTGCACCTGAGACGGCCTTGCAGCCAAGCGAGAACAAAGGTCAACGCACTGGTTTTGCGCTAGGGAACCAAGCAAGAGGAGTTGCGGGGAGAACTGGTTCCCGACCGACTGTGTCGTTGACCCCCACCTCCCCATTCAGGCTCTTCCCCCTCGCCGGGAGAATTCCGGAATCTGCTGTGCGTTCATGACCATGTTTGGGCGTCTTTAGGGCGTCGTGACCACATTTGGGCATCGTGTTAGGTTGTGCCCCTCCATTTGTTGTGAGGTGTATTTCCCCTCCCTCGTGGCCGAGGTGCCGGGGCCACTGTATTGGCTGACGATGCGGACAATGCGCCCAGTGTTGGCAACGCGGCGCTATAAAATGCCGAAGACGTTTTGTATGTCTCTCTCTCTTCTCTCTTTGGATCAGTTGATCACTTCTCAACATGTAAATAAATCTCTGTCATTCGTTCGGGCGCTTCTTCTCGCTGAATTGTCGGACAATGGATCCTGCGACGGGGCCAGCTACCGAAAACGAGACCGGCAGGACCCGGTGTCCCAACAGAGGAGATACATGCGCAGGACGGCTTGGTATTCTGCAGCAATAAGGTAATCATACCTCTGTCTAAGAGAGTGGCGATGATGAACCTTCTTCACACGGCGCATGCGGGAGCATAGAAAATGAAAGCCAGAGAACGAACGGTCATGTTCTGGCCCAGTAAATTGGGTGATATTGAACAGTTTTGCAAAGCATGCAAGACGTGCCAGAAATATCAGCCGAGGAACGTAGAGATGCCACTTTTATGCCACGAAGTCCCCACTCTGTGATGGCAAATTGTGGGAATCGATTTTTTCTACTGTGGTTCACGCCAGGTAGCCCTGATTGTCGATTTCAACTCTTTCTTTTTTGAGGTGCGAGAAATGCGCACAACTGCGTGCATGCTCACATCGTGGTGCTCCGAAGTTTTCTCGGTGGATGGACTACCAGTCAAACTGTGCATAGATAATGGTCCACCGTTCTGCAGCGGAGAATTCAAGGATTATCTGAGAAAGCTAGGAGTAGCACATGCTACTTCAAGTCTCTATCATCCACGTTCTAATGGCCTGACGGAACGAGCTGTGCAGGAAGCCAAGAAACTTTTAAAGAAGTGTTCCTTTAACATGCACAACTTTCATACAGCTCTTATCGAGTGGCGCAGCACACCCCGTGATGACGTGTTGAAGTCTCCTGTGCAGAGGCTGATGGGACGTCAGACCCGGACCCTTCTATCAGTACCAAGGAGCCACCTGGAACCCCAGACAGTGCCCAGCAGCACGGTCCACGGACGACTTCGCGACATACATTGGAAGCGGAAAATCTACTACAAATTCGGCGCCAGGGATCTACCACCTCTGTCACGTGGCCAGGAGGTCACCACCTACAGTACCATCACGCGGACCTGGTCACCAGCAGTCTTCCTGCGGCCAGCGGCACGGTTCTGCAAACTGAAGACGGTAAGGAAATTCGTCGCACAAGAGAACATGTCAGGATCATGCCAACTCGGGAGGCCACTGCCACTATTCCAGTGCATCAAGAAGCCACAGGACCTACACAAGCCCTACGCCGCAGCACAAGGCAACGACGCGAGCCTTGCTGGTACCCGCAAGCCGAAAGACGTTAAGGCTAGTTGTTGGTCCAGAAACAGGAGATGTAACAGAGCTGCGCCAGCATGACGTCACCAGGCCAAGCATCAAGCACGATGCAGACGTGACCTTTGCGTCACGTCTCTACTAATATGAGATCACCGTTGCCTCAGCAATAAACGCTTTTAGGGCTCAGTGAGGTTAATAGGACAGATGAGGCATATACGGTGCTACAGAATGGACACGTCCTTTGCTATCGTGGCTTGGCTGAAAGAAGAGAACTGGCAGTGGCGTTCTTAATTCATAGAAACATAGCTGGCGGCATAGAGGAATACTATAGCATTAATGAAAGGGTGGTAGGTATTGTAATTGAACTGAATAGAGATACAAGATGAAGGTGGTAAAGGCTTACGCGTCTACATCCAGCCATGATGACGCTCCAGTTGAAAGCTTCTATGAAGACGTGGAATCGGCAATGAGTAAGGTGAAAACACAGTATACTATACTGATGGGAGACTTTAATGCAAAAGTAGGGAAGAAGCAGGCTGGAGACCAGGCAGTATGACATTATGGCATTGGTACTAAAAACGCCAGAGGAGAACTACTAGTAGAATTCGCAGAACGCAATAATTTACGGATTTTGAATACCATCTACTGAAAACGAGGAAACCATAAGTGGACATGGAGGAGCCCTAATGACCAAAATAAAAACGAAATAGACTTTATAATGAGTTCACACCCAGGCATCGTGCCGGATGTGAAAGTCGTTGGCAAGGTACGATGCAGTGGCCATAGAATAGTACGGTCTCGAATTCGCCTAGACTTGAAGAAGGAACGACAGAAACTGATACGCAAGAATGCAATCAATGAGCTAGCACTGAGAGGGAAAGTACAGGAATTCAGAGGCTCGCTTCAGAACAGGTACTCGGCTCTTAGTGAGGAAACCAAACTTAGCGTAGATACAATGAATGATAATCTAAGTATCATTACGGAGTGTGCAGTGGAAGTTGGAGGCAGAGTAGTTAGACAGGACACTGGGAAGCTTTCCGAGGAAACGAAAAATCTTATTAAGAAGCGTCAAATTATGAAAGTCTTAAGTACAATAGACAAAACAGAACTGGCAGAGCTTTCGAAGTTGATTAATAGGCGTAAGGTATCCGATGTGAGAATGTATAACATGGAGAGAATCCAACACGCTCTGAAAAACGGAGGAAGCGTCAAAGCAGTGAAGAGGAAACTTGGGATAGGCGAAAATCGGATGTATGCAATAAGGGACAAAGAAGGCAAAATAACTACCAATTCGGATAGGATAGTTAAAATAGCGGAGGAGTTTTACAGAGATCTGTACAGTAGCCGGGACAACCACGACCTTAATACTATGAGAACTAGCAGTAACTCAGATGACACCCCACCAGTAATGATAGAAGAAGTCAGAAAAGCCTTGGAGAGTATGCAAAGAGGTAAAGCTGCTGGTGAGGACCAGGTAACATCAGATCTGCTGAAAGATGGAGGACAGATTGTGTCAGAAAAACTAGCCACCCTGTTTACGAGGTGCCTCTAACACCTCGTTCAGCACGGAGTCCAGCAAGCCTGACGCAGTGACGAAGTGCACTGGGTGATGTTCGGTGAAAGAGAAAGGAGGCGCGCCAAGAACCAGTGCTATATATATAGCGCGGCTCTCTAGCGGTCTTCTATCTAACTAGAGCACGTGCACAGAGTGCACCACCAATGGATGGATGGATGGGTGGTTGGATGGATGGATATGGCTGTACCCTTTATATCGGGCGGTAACTTGCGCCACCAAGCCGTAATACCTAATGAACAAAAACTAATTTATTTTTTTCTTTAAATATTGAGGTTGAGGATTCGTAGTTTGCAGTGAAGGGTTGAATTTTCACTTGTGCCTTGACTTTAGCCACCAATCAGATAACTTACTTCTAGTTAATTCTACCCGCTTAAAGTCTATTTTGCCCTCCCTGTCCCTAAGCCCCAGTGCTTTGAAGAACTCTGCGCCATCATCCTGAACTATAGGGTGAAGCCCTTTACAGAACATTATCAAGTGTTCGGCAGTTTCTTCTTCCTATTCACACGCACTGCATACCGTGTCTACCCCTTCGTATTTGGCACGATATGTCTTGGTTCGCAATACTCCCGTCCTGGCCTCAAACAGTAGAGAACTACCCCGAGCATTATCATAGATCCTTTCATTGGCAATTTCATGCTTAAAAGTTCGATTGATCTCTAGTGCGGACTTCTTAATCATGCCGATTCTCCACATATCGGTCTCAGCTTCCTTCACCTTCTTCTTAACCGATAATTCTTTTTGGTTTTGCCCCCTGCTGTTTTCTAAGCATTTACCAGTCAATTTTATGGTTCGCTTCCTCCATTTTGTATCGACATTCTTCATGTACAAGTAGCTTCCTAGCCCAACGCTCTTCCCCGATTTCTCTCAATCGCTTCTCAAATTTTCTCTTGCTGCTAGCTTCCCTGCC
Organism: Rhipicephalus microplus; assembly: GCF_013339725.1. NCBI lineage: Eukaryota > Metazoa > Arthropoda > Arachnida > Ixodida > Ixodidae > Rhipicephalus > Rhipicephalus microplus. The sequence continues at coordinate 100,442,470 of NC_051171.1, read as the reverse complement.
CTCAAATGATGTCCATACCATACCGCCTTGTGCTCCCTGATTTGGTACATACCCGCTAGCTCCTAAGGGAAGCTTACCTATTCCACGTTGCTTAATTTCTAATCTTGCTTAAACTTCTGATCTCATCAGATCTCGTCAGATCTTGAACTTCTGTCCTCATCACCGCCTTATTGGGGGCGCGCCATCTAGTGAGCGCTCTTGAAATCAACGGTGGGCATAGCGAGAGCAATGAGAACAAGCGGACATGGCAGGAAGGGCAAGGAACAACCCCCTCCCCCCGCAAAAGAAGGAAGCTTCTAAAAAAACAATAATCGTTATTTCTATGTAACGCCGTGATTACAACCAACTTTAGATTTACCAATTCATTTCCGCCATTTACACATTTACACGATTTACCAATTCATTTACCCCCCCCCCCTTCCAAAAAAAATTCTGGCGCGTGCCGCTACGTGCTGATGCGATGAGCACCGATGTAGGCTCTTCAAAAGTACCGATATAGGCCCTTTACACAACTCCGAAGAGGTTAGAAGAACTCCATGAACGACCCCCAAAAGGTAGTTTGCGCAGATTTCTCCATTAAAGCATTTATATTTATTTGGTAAATATTGTTCAAATGGTACATAATTCATAATTTTATTCATTTATTGATTATTTTATTGCAATGACTATCAGCGCGTCTTTTGATCGATCCTTGCTGGCGGCTTCGTGACGGATATTTAATCGGCATCGTTGCAAGCGTAGGTTTTGGATTACAGTCACCTGCTTAAAAGATACAACGGAAATTTAATTATTATTTTGCCATGCATTTATTGTGCATGTAACGTTTAAAGCTATTTTCTATACGCGCCAGCATTCCGTTGTCTAACTAGATCTAGCACGAAGGCTTTCCTAGATAATTCGATGTAGGTGTGTTCTGTCACTTCTGGATCCATGCACGCAGTGCGTCAGCGTGATCTCGTTTTTGGCCTTATCAAGGCCCACGGGACGGCTTTATGCTCTCCCATAGTAGAGTACCAAGCACTCTAAATCGTTAACCACTTCTTTTCAAACACACAGTCGGTATCACTAAGTATGCTGTAACTGGTACAGCTTATTGCTATCCCGTAGTAGAGTACATCCTGCATACTCTGAACCGTCGACCATTTGTTCTAAACGCGCATTAAGCCAATGTGTTTTGCATATCCTGTGGAATTGGACACTACAAATGCGGAGCATTTCTTAGTCGCATCATGTCACGCCTCGTGCGTAAATGTTGTCCACACACCCACTGCGCATGCTCGCGCCGCGCGTATTATGCCGCATGCTTGCGTCTCGTGCCAACTGTTTCTCGGATACGATGCCTCGTTGATGGCGAAGAAGTCCCGAATGCCAAACACATCACTTGTTGTAACGTGCGTTGTTCATGCACGTTGCCCTCCACTAAAAGCGTGCGTCACGATCATTACGTGGTTTGTCATGCAAAACCCAAATAGTGTTATAACATTCTGTATTTGCTTTCACGTCTTCAGTTTTTGAGTGGATACTTACCGATGTAGGATTTCGCTGTTATCGCAATGCCAATATCTTTGACGCATTTTTGAAAAAAAAAGTCCCAGCTTTGCCGCAAAGGCGAAGCAATGAACGTGATAGCAACAAATTGAAAGGTCACGCACCAAATGGCAAGCAGACTGAAACGAGCCCCGCGTACTCACAGGTACAGATGAACGCGAATAAGCGTCTCAGTTGTTACTTCGTTGTCTCTGAAAAGTGCACCTTTTGCAAATGGAGACTATGTAACGACTGCAGTGACCTGTGTACGTCAGGTAACTACAACAGAAACGTTCTATAGTGAAAGCCCAACGCCAGCCAAGACGTACATGCACATATGAGCGTCACTGCCCCACCGCTACTCCAATATTCTTCGAAAAAGAAAAAAAACTACGCTGGCAGCCGCGGGGTGGCGGGACAGTCTACGGAACTTGGGAATAATAAAGACGAAACAACTAAGCATTCTCAAAACTTTACACAAATACGCAACACTCACGCGATACCCTCACCACTCTGCGACACATTTACACGAGTTCTCACCATGGAAAGATGCGGGCAGCATTTTTTAATACTTTTTCATGTTCATTACGCTTAGTCATTCGCAGGAAAAATTTGGTTGTGCGTGTGTGTTCATTACTGTCCTCAATGTATAGACACTGTTTCCGATTGTTTGGTACGTATCTCTATGGAAGAAGCTTCCAAACAACGCTGCCTATATACATAAAGGCACCGTATCGTCCTACGTCGCAATGAACCTTTTTTAAATTCGCAAAGGTACCCTTTTGCTGTCCCGGAAGGCAAAATCATGAGCCATGTTGACGCCGCTTTCAAAGTTGCGGCGGCACTGTTACAAATGAAGAAAGAAGAAGGGGAGGCGGGCACGAGCACGTGCCAGGGGCGCTGGCTCGCTCATTTGATCCCTTGACCTTCAACACAGGCGATTATCGGGCCCGCATCCCCCTCTTCGTCTCTCACACTTCGTTCTGGTGCCGAAACCCACCCGGTCGTCTGGCCTTCGACTTCGACAATGCATCAACTCCGAGTACAGCGTGGCTTCTACCGGGCAGCCATCCCCAAGGCCATATCAACTCTCGACACCCTACTGGTAGACTCTATGACCCCTGCTCACAGGCTTCAGGAGCTCATCGACATCATTGTGGTGAAACACGCCCACCACATCACCTTCGACAAGGATATGCAAGCTGCGCTACACCGTGATGACCTCGAGGCAGACTTGACCAGAGCTAGTGAATACGAAGATCGGGTCATCTGCGCTAAAGGAAGGGTTTGACACGCAACAGAGACGCAGTCGCGAACCCCACCCGCATACGTCGACGTCACAACCGCTCCACCTAGTGAACCCCTCGCTGGCACATCGCTGCCAACCGCAACCTTACCTTCGCCCGGCCTTCCGACTCCCACGCCGCCGTATCGCCTCACACTGCCCAAGCTGCACATACCTAGTTTCTCAGGCGAAAGACGAGACTGGCAAAGATTTTGGTGCCTGTTTAAAGCCAGTATCTACAACAACAACTGGATACCAAAAATTGACAAGTTTTGATACCTATTGACATGCCTGATTGGGGCAGCGAAGGCAGCCATTCAAGATATTCGCCCGGCCGAAGCGAACTTTGACATCGCCATTCAGATCCTGTCAAACCGCTTCGGTCGTTGCGACATGCTAGTCGACGACCATCTCGACTGTTTGCTATGAATCACACCAGTCTGAAGTTCCACCGACGTAACTTTGTTAAGAAATCTACATGATGAAGCCACATTCCACATCAACGACCTGGAAGGTGTTGGAGTGTATCCAGGAGAGTATTGCATGGTGCTGCGGCACGTCCTCTTGAAGGCGTGACCTTCAGACCTCAGCATCCTCTATCGCCTACGGCAGAAGGAAGCCATGCCAACTGAAAAACGCCACAGCATCCCAGGAAGACCAATCACAAGTGAAAGACCTCCTGAGCTTCATGAAAGTGCAAGTGTAAATACAGGAGGAAAGCGGTCTCGAGGAACAGATATCGTCAACAAGCCGGAGGTCTCCACAGTGAAACTGGCGGATACCACAGCCACCCTTGCTCCACTACGTCGTTACAGTAGAAGTTAGATCATACTCGCACCCCTGCGTCCTGTGCACTCTCCCGAACATACCGTTCTGGATTGCCCTGAACGTCTACCTCAGGAAAAAATGCGGAAGCGGCTTCAGGAAAGGAGCTATGCTTTCGCTGTGGCAAACGCAACCATTTTGCCAATGATTGCCGCACCGTCAGAACCCTGCAATGCAACCGACGCGTGGGACGACATCTAACTTCTCTGTGCGACATCAACAACCTAACGAACTGCTGACAGCGTACCAACAACGCCTCGGTACAACAAGATTATGCACCAGGGTCCACCACCATCCCTTCTCGGGCCGCAACTTCGCTTTCGACAGGCTTCACGGCTCCTCTGGTACCGACATCGCAGCAGGTCGCAACTTCATTGTCGACCAGCCTATCGGTTCCTCTCGCTTCGACGTCACAGCGAGCCGAAACTCCACAGCCGATTGCCCTCACAACCCTTTCCGTCTCGACGTCGCAGCAGAATGCGACTTCGCCGTCAACCGGCAGCACGACTCCTCTCGTCTCGTCGTCCCAGCAGGCCGCGACATTACCTTCTCAAGGCTTTCCGACTGCGACGCCAGTATCTCGCGGTGAACTAACACAGGTTACGCAGTTCGTCGCGCAAAAGTCTGCGGACAATTTACCTCGAACCCATCCCTACCAGTTGAAGAGTTTCAGGTATAGGCTGGAAGAACTGTCTCTGTCCACGCAATCCACGGTGCTTGGGTGCAAGGACTTGTTTGGAAGGTGCGCCATGCAGAGTTCGATGACTAAGTGAAACCCAGGATGCACCATGTGCAAGGACTACAAGGACCCGGTTTCTCACAGCCTGAACCACAGCTTGTGAAAGCAGTCCCACTTCTCAGATCAAGAGGGCGAATGCATAAACTATTCGTGACGTGGCACCATGAACTTCCAGGACATGGCTTGGCAACAACAACACGCGGAGCCCTACTTCTCGTCCTACATGCGCCTGAGGCCTGATCCTGGTGGTAGGCGCTCCAGTTCGTCTCCCCTGAAGCCCAAGAAAGTCGACGATCGGGAGTGCGAGCGGAAGCGCTGCCACGAGCCACACTCAACCAGGTTCATGGACCCCGTGACCGTCTATGACGCTACCGAACATCACAAGAAGATGGTGCCTAACGCCAGAGGTGCGCACTGCGTGTAGGAGCGCCACACCGCACAGCTCCAGCACTACGCCACGCACCTCATACAGGAGACCGGCGCAAACGAGGACTTTCGCCAAGTGGGTCACCATGGTCGAGAAGTCGACGGGAGACTTCCGCAGCGATGTCTCCAAAAACATTATCTTAACTCATATTCGTGTACCTGAAAACGTCAGCTCGATGTGCGCCATCATTCACTGTGCCGGTACGGACGCCGACAATCCGCTACCGGCCACAGAGCACGCATATGAATCTCCACTGCCTCCGAACGAGACCAAGATTCTCACTCTTGACGACGTCACGGCCCGACGGAACCAAAATTATTTCGCATCATCGTCGCCCTCGTCAAACAAAAAGGAACCGTCATCAACATTGGATTCTTCATTCAAATCAGAAGCACCCGCGAGCCAGGTACACGATCATGACCACCTGACACCCGAAGTGGTCAAGTGGAGCATATTCGCGCAGCACCTGCAGAGGCTTCACATGAAACGTCAACAACAACAACGCAAGAATAACGCTGCTTAACAGGAATTCGTCTTCAGTGTCTACAAAATCAGAGACTCATCCTATTACAAGAACCGACGCAAGTAGCACAAAAGCCACCAGCGTGAGTTTCGGCATCGTGTCGACGCTATCAGCAGCGCCAAGCAGTGAAGCAAGCGCACCAGTTTTCGAGACGAAACATTAAGGATATCAAACAACGTCCCTGCGAAGTCATCTAAATACTATAGCTTGAATGGAAGGCTTCCCCCGCAAGACAAGCCACCACCTCTCAAAGTTTCTTCGCCGTTGCCAAAGCCCTGCATCATCTCTGTGTAAGACCTCCCGGCAGACTCGAAGCTTTCGTAAAACGCGCGCTAATTTGCCGGCCACGGGAGTGTGTTACAAAGAAAGAAAGAAAGAAGAAGGGGCGGTAGGCACGAGTGGCTGGCGCTGGGTCGTTCAGTTGATCCCTTGACCTTCAATGCAGCCAGATGATCGGGTCCGGGTCGCCTTCTCCGCTTCTCACGTCATCTACTAGCCGGAGGCCTCCGCAGTGAGACTTGCCGACCCGTCAGCCACCCTTGCCCTGCGCTGCGGATTATCAGCAGAACGTTCATCTCCACACTCTTCCCCCCCCCCCCCCCCCGCGTCCCGAACACACTGTCCAGGATTACTCCAAACACCTTCCTCTAGAAGAGATGCGGAAGAGGCTTCATGAAGAGAAGCCACGCTTTCGCTGCAACAAACGCAACCATTTCGCCAATAATTGCCGCTCCGCCAGAACCCAGCAATGCTGCCGATGCACGGGGCGACGTTTAACTTCTCTGTGCAACATCAACAACGGAACGAACCGATCACAGCATGTCAGCAACACCTCGGTACGACGAGATTACGCACCATGGTCCGCTACCACGCATTCTCGGGGCGTGATCTCTCTTTCGACTACGCTCACGACTCCTCTCATACCGACGTCGCACCAGGCCGCGACTTCGCTTTCGACCAGCTTCTTGACTTCTTTCGCATCTATGTCGCAGTAGGCCATGACTTTGCCTTCGACCGGCCTCAGGAATTCTCTCGCTTCGAGGTCGCAGTAGGTCACGACTTCGCCTTCGACCAACCTCTCGACTCCCGTCGTTTTGGCATCGCGGCCGGCCGCGACATCTCAGTCAATCGCCCTTACGACCCCTCTCACCCCAATGTCGCAGCAGACTGTCACATCACCTTCGACTGGCTTCTCGACTCCTCTTGCTTCGATCAAGCCATGACTTCACCGTGAACTGGCCTCATGACTTTTCTCGCCTCGTCATTCCAGCAGGCCGTGACATTACCTTCTCAAAGCCTCCCGACTACAACGCCAGTATTTCGCTTCATACTAACCCAGGCTACGCAGTTCGCTGCGCACGAGCCTACGCACTACTTACCTCGAAGCCATCCCCACCAGTTGAAGGACTTCGAGTACACGCTGGAAGAACTGTCGCTGTCCACGCAATCCACAGTGCTTGGGTGCAAAGACTCACTCGAAAGGTGCGCCATGGCGTGTTAGATGGCTAATAAAAACCGTGGGTGCACCATGTGCATTGAATCCAAAGATCCGGCTTCCGACAACCTGAGCCGCTGCTTGGCAAATCCATCTTACCTTCGTGACCCAGACGAGGAACTCTTGTACTATCCGTCACGCGGCACCACATGCCTTAGGACTTGCCCCAGAAGCAACAGTACGTGGAGTCCTACTACTCCCCCTACATGTTTCTGAAGCCGAATCCTGGCGACAGCCTGTCGAGTTAGTCTTCCATCAAGCTCAAGGAAGCAGACTATCGGAATAGCGAGCTGCAGCGCTGCTACAAGGTTCACTCAAGCAAGTACATGCACGCCACGACCACTTGGACACCACCGAACATCACAAGAACATGGCACCTGACCTGCGCTGTATATATGATTTTCACACCGCACAGCTGCATCACGGAAGACAACGGTGGAAACGAGGACTCTCGCGAAGCGCGACACACCGTGATCGAGAAGTCGTCGGGAGACTGCCGCAGCGACGTCTCCAAAAACGCCGCCACCACTCACTCATGCATTCGAAAACGTCAGCTCGATTCGCACTTCTGTCAATGACGCCGGGACAGACGCCGACATTCCGCTACCGGCCACAGAGAAAGTGGACAAATCTCCGTGGCTTTCGAATGACGCCGAGATTCCCGTCCTTGGCGAGGTCACCGCCCGATAAAACCAGGATGCTTTGGCATCATCGTCGTCCTCGTCGAGCAAGGAAGCAGAATCACTGTCAATTTTGGAGCCTTCATCCAGCTCAGATGCACTTTCGAACCAGCCACACGCTCAGCACCACCTGACAGCCGAAGTTGTCCAGCAGCGCATGATCACGCAGCTACTACAGATGCTTCAGAAGCAACGGCTGGTGAAAATGACTCTGAAGAAGTACGTGAGCTATCAGGAAACCTTGTGAGTCTATGACAGCAAGCCAATATCATACTCATTTACAAGCGACGCAAGAAGCGCAGAAGTTCCCAGTATGACCTGATGATGGCAAAGAACGTGACCACGAATTCATCTGAAAACTACAGCGAGTGTGATCGACCTCCTCCGCAGGACAAGCCGCCGCCTCCCCAAGCTTCATCGTCATTAGCAAAGCACGCCATCGTCTCCGTGTAACACTACCCCACTTCACTCGTTTCACATTCCCTTTTCACTCGTTCGCAGCTTGTTCGCAAATGTCCGTCGGAACTTCTGCCGCTGTGTACCCGAACATTGCCGCGAGCTTGCCGGCCGCGGGAGTGTTCAAAATAAAGGAGGAAGAAGGGGTGGTGGGCACGAGCATGAGCCGCGGGGCGCTGGCTCGCTCAATTGTTCCGTTCACACTTCGAAGTAGCCAGACGATCGTGCCCGGGT
>NC_051171.1:100224279-100429279 GCF_013339725.1 Rhipicephalus microplus | reverse complement strand
GTTAGTCTCTCTTCTATGGCTAGGAGCCAGCGTCTCTCAGACTGGTGTGCGGACGCACACCCATCGCGCTCCGCTGCGAATGCCAATTCTGACCGGTCAACGGTCTCGAATCTTCCTGAACTGCACGGACCCTCTTCCGCGAAGTTCACCTGAACATCTCCACACCTGGTTCACCAAGGCGGGCTCGTTTTTCATCATTTTAGAGGCCTTTTCGCTGCACCGGCGAGCTGAGCCTAGGCGAGGATGGCCAGCCTCCCCGCCTACGGCGCTCGCACGCCAGCTGCGAGATGCCGCAGCAGATTCCCATGGAGGGGGACGACGTCACCCCTGAGGAATTGCAAGGAAACGGATGGTTCTCCGTTCTAAAAAGACGGCAAGAATCGCGCGCGAAGTCACATGCAGCCCGCCAGTCTGGAACGCAACGAGGCGCGACAGCGACGCCTAACGCTACTTAACGACGCGTCTCAGCTGCGAGCCCACTGCCGGCGATGCCACGTAGTCACAATCGAGTCATCGTGCGACCGGGAGGCGGCCTCAACGTGCAAGCCTGCAGCCCGCACAGGATTCTCGCCGCACTAACCATGGCAGCTCAGCTAGCGCCGTCGGTAACGGAGGAGGACATTATTTGTCCCAACTCGATGCAAAACATTTTTGTCGTCAGTACACCCAGTGCTACTAATGCAGCAGCGTACAGTCGAGTAACCGAGATAATTCTCACCGACCAGAGGCGCCCGGTCACGGCCTACCTCTCACCTGCCGGTATCACGAGCCGAGGCGTGATTCGCGGCGTCGACACTGACTTTGACGACGCTGCACTCAACCGCATGCTAATCCAACCGCGCAACTCAAGCCTACTGGGAGCGCGTCGCATCAAGAACACTGAAACTGTGATTCTGATCTTCAACGGGCTCAAAGAGCCTAACTACGTCTACTGCGGCCAGGTCATCTACCGCTGCACGTTGTACAAGCGCCAAATAGACACCTGCCGTGCCTGCGGCCAAGTGGGCCATCGCCAAGACATGTACCCCACTCCTTCAACCAAGGTCTGCGACCACTGCGGTCACTTACCAACGGACAACCCACACGTGTGCAACCAACCAGTGTGTGCTTTATGCGGCGAAGCACACCGCACGGGTGACCGCGAATGCCGACATCGCTACCAGCTGCCTTACCTGATGCGCCGTCGTCGTCAACGCCGTCGCCGACGAAAGCAAGCCCAGCAGCGAACACCCACCCCCAGCACCCAGCCCGGTTCCTGCCAAGACCACCGAACCGCAAGGACCTCCTCTAGGCCCACGAAATCCTACTTCCACTGACCAGCCTACCTGGGCTGACAAGGTGGCATGCAAAGGAGAGGCCCGCGCAGCGCAGCGTCAGGGACACTCGCCACAGCAACCTGACCCAGAACTAGCACAGTTAAAACGCATGTATGCGGAGCAGGCTAAAGAAATCCAATCGCTTAAAGAAGAGCTAGCAAAACAACAGGCCCCCGAATCACGTGAAGGTAGCATTATCAGCGGCCCCGTCTCGATACGCGGTGCTAAGAAACGGGCAGGCCCGATGCTCCAGGCCGAAGAGCAATCTGAATTTTACCGGTTTACAGCCAATATATACGCGATACTAGAACAGTACCGCGCAGAGACCACGTCCGAGTATAGCGCTTTCAACGCTAAACTAGAGAGCGTGCAGAAACAACTTATCGAGTTGGCTGCATGATCAGCACAAATGTACGCGAGGACTAAGGTCTTGGAGGAGGACCTGGCACGCAGTAAGCATGCTGGGCTAATACCTAGACCTTAAAATGGCGTCGTCACAATCATTCACAATTTGGCAATGGAACGCAAGTACCCTCCGTACGCGGAGAGAAACGTTAAAACATTTATTGGCTCTATGACCCAACGACCAGCCGTCATTCTCCTGCAGGAAACGCGTATCGACCGATTCGCTCTTCGTGGATACAGAGTCAAGGCCGTCTGTGGGAACAAAGCTCGAGGAATAGCCGCCTGTGTGGCTAAGCCTTATGCTTACACGACACGTGCAGTACGCCCAGACCTCAAAATAGAGCATCAGATGATAGAGATCATCCCCAACGCCCACATTAAGCAATTGGTATTTATCCTTAACGTGTACAGATCACATTCACACAGCAAAGAAACATTCACCACACTACTAACTAAAGCGACGCAGATAGCAGGCAACCATCCCCTCATCATCTCGGGGGACATCAACGCCCCCTATGCAGAATGGGGTTACAATCGCACAACACAGAAAGGACGCCACTTACATATACACATCACTCAACACAATCTCATGTTACTTAACGACCTCTCTACCCCCACACACATAGGTAACTCAGTGTCACGGGACTCATCCCCTGACCTGACCCTAGTACAGAACGTTTCGAATTCCACATGGGTTAATCTGCAAACTAACCTCGGTAGCGATTACTTTATCTGTAGCACAACAGTCAATATAGGCAGCCTCGAGCCCAGAGACTTTAAAGTAGTAGACTGGAACTTCTTTAGGCAAATACGCAAACAAGACACCAACCATTACTCTTCACTCTCTGAACTCTTTGCGAGACTACAGCGGGACGTAAAACAAGCTACCAAAAATATTTCTACAACACGCAACATAGAACACATGGACAGCCATCTCGCACATCTCCTGGAGGCTCACAAAAGTCTTCAAGAAAGATGGAGAATGCATAAACTCAATGGTAGGCTACGAAAAAGAATTGCATTGCTCAACCGACCAATCGAAGAGTACAGTCACACACTAGCACGCAATCAGTGGAATGAGGTGTGTAATTCGCTTGACGCACGCATGAGAAAGGGTCTAAAATGAGACCTTTTCAGGCATCTGCTCGGCGACAAGCCCACCAAGTTAGAGCAACGACTAACTGTAGATAGACTGTTACACAAAGCGCGAGGACAGCAACTTACCGACGCGTAGATTTTAGATGCTTCAGCAGCCCGGTATCTATGCACAGAACCTACCTCACATGAAGACTATTCACCTTACGCGGGGGCCACAGACGACCCATTTGAGCAGGCTATAACTAGCGCTGAAATACGCGTCATAATAGCAGAGCTCAATACTAAGTCAGCCCCGGGTCCTGACGGGGTCACCAACAAGCTACTCCGCAACCTGGCTAACCATGACATTGAATCACTAGCCACCCACATGAATGAGGTTTGGGAGCAAGGGAGCGTCCCACCAGAATAGAGGGCCGCGACCGTCATACTCATTCCCAAGCCGAACCAACCCCTAGAACTCGACTCTCTACGACCCATCTCCTTCACATCCTGTGTGGGTAAGGTCATGGAGCACGTCATTCTCCGTCGAGTCACAAAATATTCAGAGCGAAAACACCTCTTCCCATTCAATCAAGTAGGGTTCAGGCCGGCTATGGCCACGCAGGGCGTACTTCTCATGCTGCAGGAGACGTTACTTAAAGTAAGGAGCAAAGACTTCAGAGCAATCCTAGCTCTTGACTTAGAGAAAGCTTTTGATACCATAAGCCACGCTCATATACTACACGAGATTCAGGAGGCAGGCTTAGGCCGCCGCTTCTACGAATACGTCTGCTCTTTCCTAAGAGCCAGAACGGCCACACTTAAAGTTGGGGATCTCAAGTCACACACCTACAACCTAGGCCCGCGCGGCACCCCGCAAGGGTCGGTGCTCTCACCGTTTCTTTTCAATGTAGCCCTCAGGCAACTTTCGCAAAAGCTGAGACACATCGAAGGCGTAGAACACGTGCTCTACGCCGACGATATTACAATTGGGCGTACTGGAGAGAGCGATGGACAAATCGAAGCGAGCCTTCAGGAAGCAGTCACTGCAGTACAAACATTTTTAAAGCCCACGGGCCTCAGACTATCGGCATCTAAGTCCGAGTTGCTGCTTCTGTCACCCACAGTACGGCCGCACCAAAGCCGAATCTACCATACACCTCTCCACAATGGATGGCTCGGTTATCCCGATAGTGCCATCGGTTTGAATTCTGGGCGTTACCCTACAGGAGAATAGCAAAAACGACTTAACCATCACACATCTCACCAAAAAAGCTGAGGCAGTCATGCACCTCGCCCGACGCGTCGCTAATAGACACGCAGGACTCACAGAAGAAAGCTTACTACGCATCTTTCATGCGTTCTTAATGTGCCACGTTCACTACGTTGCCTGCGCTCACCCGTGGAGCAAAGGCGATGAAACTAAAGTAGACAACCTCATCCGAAAATGCACAAAACGAGTACTTGGTCTACCCATGTCCACAAGCACGCAGCGCCTGCTATCCCTTGGGGTACATAACACGTTCCAAGAAATCATCGAAGCACAAAGAATGTCCCAACTCATACGCCTGTCTTCGACAGCTGCGGGTCAGGAACTCCTCTCACACATAGGTCTTCCTATCCTAACTCAAGTCAACGAACCAGAACCATTACCGCAACACCTTCACGCTAAAATCACAGTGCTACCCTTTCCCAGGAACATGCACCCGGTGCACAATCAGGCTCGAAGAAGGGCACGAGCTCAATCTTTACTAAAAGCGGCCAACCTACACGCGACAAACGTGGTTTTCGTAGACGCCGCTAAATACGTGGACAAACCCTACTTTGCAGCTGTGTTGGTCACCCCAGACGGAAAAGCTCTTAATGCTCTTACCGTAAAAACGTAGACAGCCTGCGAGGCTGAACAAGTGGCCATTGCCCTTGCTCTAGCACTCCCTCAGCGCGACACAATATTTACCGACTCTAAACCCGCTGCACTGGCATACCGCCGCGGTACACCTTGCCAGGCGGCATTAAGAGTTCTAACATCTGTTCAGATAACTGTAGACAAGCATATCCACTTGTTCCCTGGTCATGAAGGAATCAACGTTCAACGAGGGGTCCCCAACGGTAATGAGCTGGCCCATAACCTCGCGCGTGATCTTACGTGCCGCGGGGGGTCGCGGTCCGGTTCACTGGCCGGGGACACCAACACGCACCGGGAGCCACTTCTATCATATCATGAAATTTGCTCGCACTATAAGTTATTTAGAAAGGAATTCCCCTCACCTCACTCAGCACTAAATAAAGCACAACAATTAACGCTTTGATTGCTGCAAACGCACAGTTACCCCAGCCCCTATATCTGGAGCAAATATTTACCAGATATAAGGCCAGAATGCCCCAAATGCCAAAATTCAAGGTGCGATTTAAGTCACATGCTGTGGCAGTGTCCCGTGCTAAGCGCTACCTTCGGGTTTCCTGCCACCGAGGACGACTGGATCAACCACCTCAGGAGCCCCGACAGGGCCCTTTAACACCAGGCCGTCCAGAAGGCCCAAAAGGTGGCTGGCGAGCTCCGACTCCCAGTCCCCACATGGGAGGAGCCACCGGGCTGGCCCCCGTAAGGGGTGCCCAGTCCCCTTCAGGACCTTTATTAAAGTTAATTCTCTCTCTCTTCTATGGCTATGTTGAGTGGTGGTGTCCGAGGACCTTATTACAGTGTTACGGTATCATAAGAGCCAATTTTGGCGCCGTAGTTATATAGACCACCTCTAGCGTCCGTTACCGCTATCGCTCTCTATGCCATGGCAGAAAAAAAAATCGGGAGGGGCATGTGGTCGGTGTGGCATCTTTGGCTACGCCCCTGCTCCTGTGCCATAATTCATAATTCGGTGGAGAAGCGAGCTACCCGCTACACATCAATGAGGCGCCCCGCAGCGGTGGTCTAGTGGCCAAGGTACTCGGCTGCGGACCCGCAAGTCGCGGGATCAAATCCCGGCTGCGGCGGCTGCATTTTCGATGCAGGTGGAAATGCTGTAGACCCTGTGCTCAAATTTGGGTGCACATTGAAGCACCCCAGGCTGTCGAAATTCCCGTAGCCCTCCACTACGGCGTCTCTCATAATAATGTGGTGGTTTTGGGACTTTGAACCCCACGTATCAATCATCTATGAGCCATTATGTGCACAATGTTGTTGCGGCGGTTGATGAATATGAAGTATTATGAGTGATAAACTTGTAATGAGTTGGAATATACAAATAACACACCAGTTATGGTTAATTATTTATTGATTTTCAATACTGGCGGTCTCACTTGGAGACCAAATCAGGTGAGCATACTGATAACAACGTGAGCACACAACAGAATGCACACATTGCAGAGTACACTTACGTTACGTACAATGAAGTGTTGTTTTCTTTGATACAACATTAGTATATGTAACAAATAATCAAGATTGATAGAATATAATTCAATGCAAAGAAGTAGCGCAAAAAAAGAAAAGTTTGCATAAAAATACACCTTTTTTTTTCGTGGCCGGGGCATATTTTCTATCGCGTCAAGTGGTTCCACTCCTTAACTGCAGTAGTAAAAAAGAGTATTCATATGTGCTGAATTTGCAAAAGTATTAGGTTAGCATTTTATCGTGTTTATTACGCGATATCCAAAATCTAGAGAACACTCTTAGGAAAAAAGTTAGTAATCAGTTAGTAAACGCATGTGTTTACTAGTTTCCGGAGTATTTCATTACCTTCGCGGCATGCGTTTACTAACCACCGGCTAGTACAGGTTGTAACTTCAGTCGTTAGTAACCAGAGAACCTTTCTTAGTGTTTTAACTAGGCAAATACTAAGCCACATACGTTGCCAGATTGGTCGTAGATGCCACAGTACATTTTGCCGGAATGGTAATGGTAAGCAAAATTTAGGCCAGTTCTTATTTTATTGACTACACTGGCATAGAAGTTTCGTGCTACGTAATGGCACACACATAAGTATATAGAACGGGACATGATGATGCATAGAAAATCACAATTATCTTATAAATTCTGTGACTGCTAACCAGTACGCGGTGTGGGGTTCAAAGCAGGGATATATATATATATATATATATATATATATATATATATATATATATATATATATATATATATATATATATATATATATATATATATATATAAGGGAAGAAGTGTATACTTAAGGGCTGGTTTTTTCGTGTTTTTACACAATATTAATGAGATCTAACAGACAATAATGCCAAGGAAAGTATAGGGGAAGATGTTAGACCAAATTGTAATGTAAATATGAAGAAAAGTGGGTGCAAAGATAACTTGCCGTGGGCAGGATCCGAACCTGCGACCTTCGAATGACGCGTTAGATGCTCTACCACTGAGCTACCTTGACAGCTATACCCCCAGCAACTTTATAGGGTTTATATGTGAATTAACCGTGGGAGTGTAAGTCAGCGCCACCAGTAGCCATGGCGGCGAGTGTGGCACACTCTCTTGAGCCTGTTTGGCGTCACATAGCACGTGAACTTGTTACGAGTGGGCAGCTGACCAATAGTCCCTCGTATGCAACCTAAAAGCACAAAGTCAGCGAGTACGAGACCCTTGTTAATGAATAAGAAAAGAAGTGTATACCTAAGGGCTCGTTTTTCCGTGTATATATATATATATATATATATATATATATATATATATATATATAGGTATATATATATATATATATATATATATATATATATATATATGTATGTATGTATAGTCTTGAAACTGCTGCTACAGTAGAATTCTACTATGTCCAAGTCTTGAAGCTTTCCTTGTACATGCATGCGTGTTCTCGTGATCTGCTCATATGAGTTCTCATATGAGCATATAATCACGTTAGTATGAAAACCATATGCTTATATGAGTCCATATGAGCATATGAGATTCCCACATGGTCATACATATGTGAATCTGATTTGAACATATGATCATGTTGTCAATTCTCTATAAGTATGTTGCTGTGATGCGCCGTTACCACAGCACAGTTAGTTCAACGCTTAATCACTGAGACGCCGTGGGCCTTCATGGACGTAAAATCGGCAAGCTCGGACAAGGCATATCTATTCTTAAAGACCCTTCAGGCCAAATGCGCGCACGGATGTGCGGCAATAGTGATTACGACCGTCAATGCAGCCTGAAAGCGCCTTATTATATTCACGTCTTATAATAGCAAGGCTGTTCAAGGTCGAGCTTTTTATGTACGGCATCGCTTGTGCGCCTCGCAAATGGGTATTCCCCACAGACACAGCATAAATTTTATGACCCCCCGAAAGTCTGCTAAAAGTGGACGCAACAACCAGCCCAACAAACGCATTTGATCAACAGAAATTCGTGTGAGCTCAAAAAAAAAAAAAAATGGCAGATCCCTCATACAGTGGGAATCGATGATATGCGAAGCACAAATGAGGGAGGTGTATATGCCACTTTCAAATCACCAAAACGTTAAGAGGTGGAAGTAAATTATGCCGTACAAGACTTTCGTGTCATGATTATTATCTTTAGATGTGTCGTTTACCTTTGTCACCTATTCACGTCACGCGATGCCAAATTTAGTATATGTGGAGCTAGCGAAACGGCCGCGAGAACGCTATGAGCGTGGTATGTTGTCATGTTCTTAAATGACGCGCGTCTCATGATTATCATGTTTGCACCAGTCATATACCTTCGTCATCCATTGACGCCACGTAACACCAAATTCGGTAATGTGGACGTATCGAAACGGCCTTGAGTGCATCATGAAGAGCCCAATATACTCCAATGTAACGTTTATGCGCGCACGCTGGGCACAGCGACACTACGTTAGCAGAACGTGAGCACTCTATAGTCTGGCGCCAAGCGCGGCCAGCGCGAACAGCGTCCGTCATCGCGGCCCGATGGCTACCGGCGCGAAAGGCGACATGCAGCGTTTGGCTCCAATGCGTGACCCAGACTGCCTCTTTTCGAGACGGAGGGACACCGGACGCACTGAAACGCACACGTGTCAAAGCAGCGCAGCGTGCGCCTGCGAGTGTATGGCAGGACCGGCGCCTGGCGTGGCAACGCCGGCGTGACGCGACGAAATGAACGCCAGCGCGCACGCACGCCGGGTCCCGTCGAAGTGTATTGACGCCTTGACTGTGGCACGTAGTCGTGTTCTCACATGACACGCATCTCATGATTATCATGTTTGCACCAGTCACATACCTTCGTCATCGATTGACGTCACGTAATACCAACTTTGGCATATGTGAAGCTATAGCGAAATGGCTGTGAGCGCATCATGATTGTAGCATGTAGTCATGTTGTTACATGACACGCATGTCGTGATTATCATGTTTAGATGTGTCATTTACTTATGCCGTCCATTCGCGTCACGTAATACCTAATTTGGTAGATGTGAAGCTATCGAAACGGCCGCGAGCGCATCATGAGCGTAGCATGTAGTGATGTTGTTACATGACACGCTTCTCATGTTTATCATGTTTGCACCAGTCTCATACCTACGTCATCTATTCACGATTCGTAATACCAAGTTTGGTATAAGGGAAGCTAGCGAAACAGCCGCCAGCGCATCATGAGCGTGGCAGCTAGTCATATTGTTACATGACACGCATCTCATGATTATCGTGTTTGCACCAGTCCCGTACTTTCGTCATCCATTCACGTATCGTAATACCAAACTTGGTATATGTGACGCTAGCGAAATGCCAGCGAGCGCATCACGAGCTTGGCATGTAGTCATGTTGTTACACTACACGCATGTCATAATTTTCATGTTAGTGTCTGTCGTTTGTGTTCGTCATGCAATCATGTCATACCATACCAGTTTTGCAACATGCCATGTGAACGAAACCGCTGCCAAAGCTGCAGGACCATAAAATGTAAATCTTGACATTCATGACATCCATGTCATGATTTTCATGTTAGGACATCATATATGTTCGTCATACAGTCATGTTATGCCATACAAAGTTTGGTATCGATACCGTTATCGACACGACCAGGAGAGCTAAAAGTCGTAGGCGGCTAGATAGATAGATAGATAGATAGATAGATAGATAGATAGATAGATAGATAGATAGATAGATAGATAGATAGATATGCTCAAAGTCGCCGAAGTTCGCTAAAGAATGCTTCGCATTTAAAAACTGTCATAATCGTAAACGCATGTCTGCCATATAGCGAGTGGGTATTCCAAACACACACGACTTCCCCTTAACAGAAAAAAAAAGCAATAGTAAGCCCAACAAATGGTGCGCGTGTTACCATAGTCACGCTACTCGCACGGAATACATTGGAGTTATAAAGGTTGGCGGCCATACTACCATTTCAAAGCTTAAAACAGAGCCTTGAATAAAGAGCAGGAATACAACACATCCGAAAGACTTGCTAAACATAGAAATGTATTAGCTTGAAGAAGGGGACGTCACCTGCTTCGTTGTTTCATCGGTGTCCGTGACGCGGAGATGGTTGAATTTTCTTTTGTTTTAACGTAGCGGCCGTGCGTTTATTGACTCGGGGCACCGCATGGGGGTAGGGTGGGGGAGTGATTTACGCTCGAATTATCAAAGCAGGAATTGTCCTCGTGTGATACCGGTTTAACGCGAACACTTTCGATCTCAGTCAGGGCTGATCGAGATCGGACTTCTAGATCGCGATAAACAAGTCTGCAGCTGCTACGCGGTACAGCTCAATCAGGATCGAGTTTGGCGCAGGCGTCAGTGATGTCGCCGTCATGAAGCCATATCGCGATATGCATATCACAATGGTCTTGATCTCAATCGGGCCTGTCTTGATTCTGACTGGAGTGGAAAGGCGTATCTGAGTGTTTGGTGAAAAGGAAGCGTGGATGAACCAGTGAGGCATATTGGTTTGATTGCAATATCTTGTCCTTTTGATTTTCTATAGACATTTGGTTTGATTGATTTGTGGGGTTTAACGTGCCAAAACCACGATATGATTATGAGAGACGCCGTAGTGGAGGTCTCCGGAAATTTGACATTTGGTTTGATCCAACCGATCACCTGCACACTTTGATTTATTAGCAACCGCTTGTATTACATGTCTTTAGATTAACTGCCACGGGGTTCTAGTAATTATGCTGCTTGATCACTGACCCCAAAATTACGGGATAAAAGCGCGGTCACGACGGCCACATTTAGATGAATGGTAAATGCTGGAAGCCCTTGTCATTATATTTAGGTACACGTTAAAGAACTCCAGCTGCCGAGATTGCGGGAGTCCTCCGCCACGGCGTCTTTCATAACCATACCGTAGTTCTGGAGCTTGAATACCAACAATTACGACTACAAGCCTTTCGAATGTGCCTGCGAGTTTCATTCCCCGTCAACGTCCTCTATTATGCTAGGTCACCGTTTGATTGCATCCCATGATCGTCCTTGCCACAAACCTGGCTTGTCTGATTGGCACCGCTGCTTAATCTTCATTATACGAAAGAACTACCGTGTACATAAGTGGATCCGGAAGACAGCCGCTAACGTCTCTGCTCCGGCACTGCCTGGTAGGGACGCTGCACGATGCGAAACGCAGTGTTTCGCTGATTGCGCCTCCTCGCGGAGAACAAACGACGCGCAGAACAAACGATTCGCCGAGCGAGCGGAATGTAGACAAAGCGCCGTTCACGGTTAGCGCCCAAAGCACCACCACGGCTTCGTTCCAACCTGTCATCTCGCGTCAGCGGCCATGCATCCCGCTGACTCGAGTCGGCTGCGCTGATGCAGAGTCCGGCCCTCGGAAGAAGACGATTCGACCAACAAGCAATCTCACCGCTAGGCCTCGCGCTTGTCCTTCTCCGTCCGTAATGATCTCAATCCTGGGTGACTTAACCTCTGAACCTTCCACGGGGCCAGGCACGGGTGGAGGCCGATGTTGTCCGACGCGGTCGCTCGCATATAAACGGTGAGAAGAGGACGAGGAAGAAGAAAGGTCGGAAGGACAAAGAGATGGAGTCAAAACACAATTTACGTGGTCGCCATTTTTGTTGCGTTATAGTTTTGCGTCATGCTAAAGGAAGTTAAGGTGAAGGGCGCGCAATGAAAGGAGAGGGTAGAATTAGTGATAAAAGAGTACGTGGAAGCTAGATCAACAGGGATGTTTTTTAAAGAGATGCGCTCTTTGTCAAGTAAGCATTCAAAGTTATTTCCGTGCTCAGATAATCGGGAAAGGAACATTAGAGAGAGAGAACACACACACACACACACACACACACACACACACACACACACACACACACACACACACACACACACACACACACACACACACACACACACACACACACACACACACACACACACACACACACACACACACACACACACGCACGCACGCACACTTTTCTGGCAGAAACGTCCGGTAACGTTCTATAGATATATAATGTGGTGGACGTTCCGAGAATGACATAGGTGAATGCCAAATTGAGTGTGATTTGATCGGGCAAGTTGTTTCCACCTGAGCCATACCACACATGATTTATGCTGGTTCAAGCTATATTCTACCGACGTAATGCAGCTTATGTAAACAGAAACCTAGGCGGCTGAATTTGTGATGGGAGTGAAAATCATTCAAACCAGTTTGTTTAGATTTCAATGCACGTTATAAAGAACGCTAGGTGGTTGAAATGTCCGGAGCCCTCCACTGCAGCATCTCTTATAATCATATCGTGGTTTCGTTGTGTCAAACCCCACCAGTTATTATTATTATTATTATTATTATTATTATTATTATTATTATTATTATTATTATTATTATTATTATTATTATTATTATTATTATTGCACGCGTTGTTCGAAGGTCGCACGTTCGATCACAGCCAGCGGCAAGTTACGAGCCCTGCGGCACTGTACACGATATACCCCGAACGATTCTCAAGCCCGGATTGTCGCTTGTGTGGTAGTCATGCGAACTTGGACCCCGTGCCGTGGGGCTGTGCTTTTGCCGGTCCCCCTTTCCACTAAAAGGAAATGAAGGAGCTGATTTGGGCTCAGGACCTCACCTCTCAAATCCTGGCCGTCCACAGGGCCCGCGCGAGGCCGGTCAGGATAAATTGGGTCCACAATAGACTCGCGTGTACTGTGGACCCAATAAATTTGTTTCGCTCACTTACTCATCCACAATTTTTTTCGCATATTCATCATAATTACTTACTACCAATAACATACCGTATATTTTCTTTCGTGTCATTCCCGTTACTTCTTATCCGTTTTGTGTCTAACAAAAAAAAAAGAGCTCCTAAGTATTCTCTTCCTTCGCCGAATGATTTATGCTGATAGTTTACATCAGTCATGCCAACGCATTTCTTAATGAAACTTTGTATTTAGTTTCATTTGAACCGTCTTGTTATTCATTTTTATCACAATCCTACCTAATTCTTACCATATGCACACTTTTTATTCTTTATTTGTAGTATTAATGCTAAAAACGACATCTTGTTCTTCGCAGTCGAAGTATGGAAACTGCTGTAACTCATGCTTTTTATTGTTTACATTGAAAAAGAGGTACCATTTCATTGTTTGACTTCGGGTCCTGCTTCTGTCCAACATCCAGAGATATGTCTTATCAAAATAAAATTTATTCTGATTGTAATCCTGTTAGCGTCCCCAACTTTGTGCCTGTTGAACGCTAAGAGAACGTTCCTGGTCTCTTCCAGCAAGTTTTCACATTTTACGATGGTTTAGGGTCATAAACGAGTACACCGAAATTTATCTTCACGCTTGTTCTATAACACGGATAAGTGTAGGCTGATGCTGAGACCATTCTTCAGCAATGGAAATAATAGACGCATAGAAGAGCGAGAGGAGGCCTAACCAGAGACGTTAGTTTGCAACTCCGGGCTATAGAGGTAATCGGTAAAGGTGGTTGAAACGAAGCAAAAAGAGAGAGAGGATTCATGAACCACTTATGCTCTCACGCACGCAGGAAGGTTACGTCCTGGAACACTACAGACATCCGCGACAAATCTTGCTGCAGCGGTGTCTATGTTGTAGGCTACGCTGCCGGACCACGCCTTAGCTCTCAAAGTGGTTCTCGACCGGCGCCCAGTTGGAGTAGAAATGACCACTTCGCTGCTTCGGAGAATGAAGGAAAGAGGGGGTGGAGAGTGAAGCAACTGAGAATGCCCTTGTTGATGACACGTGCCCGCTTCGAGGACTTCCTGCATCCGTTAGGCGGCGGCTCCGTCTTCCGAGAGGGCGTCGAGGGCGCGCTCTGTCGGCGAGCCGGAGGGATCATCGGTCGCTGAACTTTTCCGGGCCATGCGGCGGCGTGGGTGTGGGCGCAGCGTGAATCTCGGTTTCGCTTATTTACCCTGTTTGTCTGGTAGTCTAAGCGTTTGACCTTTCGAACCACGTCAGAGTGACCTCACCGGGGGTCCGGCTATATAGCGATCTTTACGGGACCTTGTTTGATTGCGCGAGCTGTAGGAAGGATGCCTTTCCACGCATGTATGCACGGGCTGAAGGCAGTGCTTCGTGTTGGTCTACGTGCTTCCTGCGGTGCTTTGATTGTTTGAGATGTGTCCTTGACGAAAGAGAGCCCTGCCCTCTCGAAGAAGAAGGCGGCTTCTCTTTGACAGTACCCGCACTTTGAGTGCACTTCGAGCCTTTGTGTTTTGATGGTTGCGTCATCTTATAATATATATACGACGTTTTCAAAAGTTCCGGAGTCGGCGTGCATCCGTTTGAATGAGTTGGTTCTGCAAAGGTCAGCATTTTTGGCGTTTTCTTCTCTCTCTCTCTCTCTCTCTCTCTCTCTCTCTCTCTCTGTAAAATCACAGTTCTCGTTCAGTCCTTTTATCCCTTACCATGGAAGATTAAAAGTAGCTTCTATAGGTTCGTGCTGTGTTACTTCTCTCTCACGCTTGTCATGCTTTAAGTGAACGCTTCTCAGTTGCAGATGTGAAGGTCGAGGGTTTGATTGCGGCCTCAACAGTCACGTTTAGGGGGAAGTCAAAATGTCAGAGGCCCATGTACTGTGTGATTTTAATGGATGTTATAAGACACCAGGCAATCGAAAATTTTGCAGGCCTTCGTTATGCAGCTTGGCTCATATTGATATCCTGGTTTTGGCGCGTAAAACACTGAATGCTATTACTGTAGAGTGAATGCTCTTCACGCTCGAAAAAATACATGGATACATACAGAGAGGAAAGGAGAGACATGGTCGAACCACCTAACTTTCACCATCATCCAATATCTGTCGTAGACTATCTCCTCGTCATTTTCTCCTTCATCTTCGGTCATCTCTCCCTGTCTTGAATACAGAGATGAACAGATAGGGAGACACATTATTTTCCCGCGATTGTTCAGTAGATCCAGACATATCAGCAAGTAATTACTGGCACACTTATTTAGAGATCAATTTTCACTTTACAAAACATTGCACGGATTAAGCAGTGAAACATGACTGACAACTAGGCGAGGCATGCGCAGGCGCATGTTTGGACTATATCTCCCGCACGCATGCACGCCGTGCCTTAACTTGGGAGCAATACTCGCATTACAAGTGGGTACAATCGAATGCTCTGGTCAGCGTGATTCAATGAGTGACCGCGTGAGTGTACCCCGTTTGCATGCTTTATATACATCGCAACAGACAACAAGATGTTTAATCAACGGTCGTTATCCCCTGGCGTGCGACTACATGCCGCTCTTGCTGGTAATCTTGCATCTACGATGAACACTACTCACGCCAACTTGTTTGTTAGTTTGCATGTTTACCTCTATATCTGCGCACTTCCGTTGGACAGTCCGGATGAGGACTGCATAGCGGCGTTCACCCTATTCGGCTACGCAGAGGACGTCGGACGAATGATGTCGTCTCCGCTAGCATCTGTTCAACTTGTCTTGTCCGCGCACGCGAACGGTGACGTTGTTATTTACGATGTTTCTCCTTTATACCGTCCGTTCTTTCAGGCGCGCTCGCGTCGACGTAAGGCCGCGATTTATGTTTATTCGCATCGTCGGGCGTCCCACACTTCCGCAATACGTCCTATGGTCTTGTGTGCAAAACTAAGAGATCCTCGTTGCCACCTGCTGTTTACTTTTCTCTCTTTCTTTCTGCATCTGTTCCTCGAGTCATTGTCCTAAATCTCGTCTGGGCGATGACCACCTCTCAAGGAACGATCGTGGTGGCCTGCATGGCATCGAGTCTAGCAAAGCGGGTTCAATTGTGTTTGGTCAAAGTGTAGGCGGTGCGTACACATCTTTATTTCTATTTTTTTGGGGGGTGGAGGGGAGTGAGAGAAATGGTGTGTAAACAAATGTACAACGGGCTTTCTTCTTGTCCAGTGACAGACAAGGGCCTTCGCTATCACGCAAGCTATATAAAAATTCCGGTGATGTACACTGCGGGACTAAATGGGGGCGTTGTTGGGACCGGTGCGTACAGCCTATACGCTCGTTGCAAACAAATAACCTCTTCTCGGCTGCCCCGTTATTCAAACCCCTCCCCCCCTTTTTTTTCATCGTTACTTTTAGTTGCAGGATGAGTCACGGAACGGATGCCTTGATTCAGATTGTCGCGTAGTTCTCCACTCGCGCTTAATTGATTACCTTCCTAGAACCCACACGAGTTGTGGGCATACCTTCGAACAACAAACATGACCTTACTGGTGAGGTAGGCTTATAAGTCAGCTACACTTCAAAGTCTCGGACTGCTACAGCATTTCCTATAAAGCACAGGTGTACTCCGTTTTTCCTCTATCCTCATTCCTCCTCCTCCTTGTACTTGAGAGTCGAGGAGAGAGAACTACGCGATCATAAAAATGGTGCTAAAGGAAACTGCTTTAACGTTGTCGGGCTAACTCACAGCAGCGTTGGCTTCAGCGACATAGCATGTTCTACGTCAACTAAATCACTTCCGAGCTCCTCGTTCCGGCGAAATTCATTCATGTTCTGATTTTCAGGCAAAATTAGCACTTTATAAGCCCTTATGCACGCTCAGCCTTTGAAGGCTTTACTTTTGGGTGTCATATCATCTACTGAAAAAAAAAAGTTAACAACAACAGCAACAACAACAGCAGCAGCAACAACAACAACAACAACAACAACAACAACAACAACAACAAAAAGAAACGATGCTCTTTTCATTGGTGGCATGTACTTCAAGTACTAATATTGTCAGCCTGTTTCATCCCTATTTCCTTTGTGTGTTCGTGTTTTTTATGTGTACAAACCAAATATTAACAATAAGTATTGGGCTAGTTTATTTTGTTGAATAATTGACACGCTAAGTGTCAATGCTTTTTGGCCGAAAGAGTTCTTCAGCAATTATGTATCAAAGGCCGTGATGACTCTATCTCCTCCCGGCTCTAGCATAGAACAGTTGATGATAGACCACGTTCTCGAATAGCCAACATCGGCTCAATGCGTCAACCAGAAAAGCACTTAGAGTATCTTGTGGCCATCAACGCTCTCCTTACAGTATCGAGACATAGATACAACACTTGGTTCAGCTTATAGGTTAACTGTGTTTACGCTTGCTTCTTAGTCGCAATGGCACGTCGCTGTGAAATAAACTTTAGTGTATTGTACCCCTAATACATGGATAAATTCTGGCTGCGATAAAGCCCGGGGACCAGGTAAAAGAAAGTTTCACAACCACGATTTGTTAAGTAACTTGCGCATGAGTAAGTAGCCATCCAAGAACTCGCTCCCCATAAACATGAAGTGCTCGGTGTGAACAAAGAGTAAAACACTTTCAATCATTTACTGTATACGCCACTTATGCGCAATTTAACGTCCCAAAACCACGATATGATTATGAGAGATGCCGTTGTAGAAGGCTCCGGAAATTTCGACCACCTGGGGTTCTTTAACGCGAACCCAAATATGAGCACACAGGCCCTACAGCATTTTTGCCTTCATCGAAAATGCAGCTGCCGCTGCCAGGATTCGATCCTGCGATCTGCGGGTCAGCAGCCCAGTACCTCAGCCACTAGACCACCGCGGCGGGGCCTGCATACACCTGAGTAACGGCCACTTAGCGTCTCTCTTTCTTCATATCAAAACATCTGGTACTTCTCGAAATAATGGCCTGTCCCAGAAATTTGCCATGGGTAAAGTAACAATCGTTATTTTTATCATTCATGATTTTGTTCTATTTTTTAAACCCAACGTATTTCCGGCAGCTCAAATGAAGCACACTGAAGTAGGCACCCTAAGACCTTTCGTTCACAACCTATAGTTAATCCTGCACTCACCATAGCTGTGAAAATACTTTAAGCGACGTGAAAAAAGTATAAAATGAATGTTTACCACACCAGAAATGGCTTCAAATTTTTCTGCGCCACCTTACAAGTCGTTTCTCAAGATTAAAGGCACGCAGGGGTAAATAACCCCATTTTCAGAGCGTAGTTTCTCGTATAGCCATCGGCTAATTGCGGATTACGCAGCTAGCATCATTCAGCGTCTTGCTGGGTAAAAAGAATAGACAAAAAGAAGATCGTGATGTCAGGGGCTCCGCTATGCACCACTTTTATTTAATCAGTGCTAAAATATTTGTGAAACGTGCTTGTATACTTCGAATTGGCACTGCATGTCGGGCCATCCACAACTTACGTTTTTTTAAGGTCACTTGTTTACATTTGTCTAAATTGCTGTTTCGTCTCTCAACTGCCGCAAAAAGGGAGAAGGTAAAGATATTTTAACAATTACGAGTGTCGCCGCGGTCATATTTTTAATTAGGTTGGTGAGGTAGGACGGTGGGAGCCATTAAAGGGCTTATAATGTCTATAATTAGCGGTGACTAATCGGAAGACACTCAACGAACATATAGTGTCTGGCAGTCGCTAGCGGTTAATGTCGCCAATAATGTTTGCGGATTGCTCTAAAAATTATCTTTGATATAGAGGAATAAGTACAGCGTTTCTCTGTGGGCTTATGCTTTTCTGCGATTTGTGGTGCAGCTTGCTAATGATAGGACACCGGGCATTTTGTGATTTCATAACATCTCGCCATTTGTGAACAATACGTGGTAATTATGCGTACTTTTACTTCTTTACAATCTAAATAAAAAGTCATCTTCGAAGCATGTTTGAAGGCTTGAAAGTATGGCTGCGTGCGCCTTAATTTTTTTTCGCACAGTAACGAGAGAGGTGTACAGACTTGCCGATAAAAGTTCTACAACGACTGTTAAAGGCTGAGAGACTTTGCCTATACTTCATGTATTCCTCTGCAACGTACGCCCATGGTATTAGGTAAGTATCGAAAGGACGCCAAAACCGAAAAATATGTCTTATGTAAAGCAGAAGCAAACAAAGAAAAGGTGTAAAATTAGCGCATTTTGCATCAAGTCGTGCAAGGCTTGGTCACAACACAGCTGGCGAGCACCTAGCTTGCACTGACTTGGCTAGCAGCTTTTACCCTCTCACATGGCTCTTTCCCACACCTTACTATATGATTTACACTATGCTGCACTATACAATACTATAATACCCTACTATACTACGCGCGGCTGCACTTCTTACCGAGAAATCTTTCGTAATAAGACCACATACATACGCTACTCTTCAGGTCGCCATTTCTAACTTCTTTATTGTTTATTAAAGTGAGTGCTTGGGTGAGTTTGTATAGTTCATTGTCAAGAAAGTATCAACAGTGCGGTAATAAACAGGAATGCCAAAAGGGAGCTGACAAGGACAAGGTCTGACTTCCACCTGATTGTTTAGGGGCGAAGCTCCTTAAAGCGGCACCCGTTCATCCCTCGTCGTAGTCGTAGTGCGTAACCAGTCTTGCGCTTTGACCTGCAAGGTGGGGCCGGTGGGAGATTTTTCCTGTGCATTGTTGAACAATAAAAAATTCGCAGCGTGCGCGTTAACTAAACCCGAATTCTCCTGATTGGCATGTACATTGAGCAGTATCTGACAAGAAAGGATTTCTAGGTTATACTCGCTGGGCGTAACCTCCTTGGTTTTAGAATGGTTTAGCGAGCGTTGGGCTGCAGTGCCATGAATACAGTGAACTAGTTTATACCATGAACTCGAGGTGGTTAAAGGTGGGACGTAGACACGAAGCGTGAGCCGTAAGAAAGTGTGCGTGTGCCAACTTTCGTTTACTCCTTGGAATTTCCGCTGGATGGCGGTGCTTCTATATGCGGAATATATGATGAAAAGATGCGAGATGGTGGTACTTGGAGTGTTGACTAGATGGACGAGCGGACACACAGACAGATGCATGGACGGACGTATACATGGCTGCACGGACGGATGGACACATGGACGGACGCAGGGGTGGATGCATGGACGAACGCAGGGACGGACGCGCGGATGGGCGTGCGGACGCACGAACAGACGCACGCACGAACGGTCACACAGACGGACGCATGGACGGACGGAAGCAAAAACCAATGGACGAACGGATGCTTCGCCCCACTCTCCATCATTCATCCCGTGGATATGCTGCCATTTTTTATTTAGAAAACACGTATATAAGTAGATAAAAGTAGCTCAGTGCAAAACAGCATGTGAATATTGCCGCGCATGATCGCTAAGTGTTTGGCAGTTTCACAATCAGCGTTTGTGTCCTTTTTTTTTTCTTACGTATACAGTATACGTGCTTACGTACAGGGAAACCTATAGGTTTCCCTGTACGAGTAGATTCATGTTAGAGAGATTCACAGACTCGATTTGGAATGTACGGACTACTTTTTGCAGCGCTTCATCGACTCCCTGCTTGTTACCTGTCGTTTGCGACGAGTTCCGTCAGGTTGTTTTCCCCTCCGATGTAGCGTGGTGGGAGGGGCCATCGCGCACTTGTTGAGGCAGTGGCGCCCTCATGCACGACGCGGCTGTGTGCCCCACGTTTCTGGTACGTTTTGAGAACTTTTACAGTAATTTTTCCGATTACTTGGTTATTCCTGTTAAAACTATATCACTATAAACGATGCTTGTTTATTTTGAACCCGTTTTCGAACATTGTATGAGGCCTGTATTGGCTACTTGATTTTGAACGTGATCACGCCCCTTAAGTTCTGAGGAGGGACAAGCGGAACCCATAAAGTGCTCCGCAATGAAGAAAGAGGGAAGTTGCTTACTACCCTCTTTCAGAAAACAGGAAGCACTTGAACGCAGCAACAATGACAACCACTTGCTTTGAAGACAAAATTTGTGTGCTTCCTTTTCTGCTTAGTGTTACCTGTGGGTTAAACACTGCCGTTTTGCTATTGGTTATCACTAGTGATGGGAGAGCATGATAGCAGAATATTTGGTTTGCACTCCATTTACTTTGAAGAATGAATAATATTGAGGACTAGCAGATAACGCAGCTAAGGAAAGTATAGGGCGCTGACTTACACTCGCACGTTTAAATGCACAAATATGCCCCACAAAATTGGACGGGGACATAGCCGCCGTGGTAGCGCAGTTGGCAGAGCATCGGACGCGTTATCCGAAAGTCACAAGTTCTGTGCTTGCCCACGGGAAGTTACTTTTTTTTTCATCGACTTTTCCTTCTTTCGATTTACCAGCAATTTGCCACTAATAACACAGCCCAGATTTTCTTTGGCAGTGTTGCTTCTTTCTTGTCCCCTACCCCAATCCCCCAGTTTAGGGTATCCAATCGGATGTATTTTTGGTTAACCTCCCTGCCTTCTCCCATTTGTTGCTTCCCTCCGTTTCTTGTTGTTTCGCATTAATATTGCATCATAAAAGAAAAACTAGCCCTTATAATTTCTACTCCTAAAGGATGAAGATGCATCTCATTATTAATGTGATCTATTGAGATATATCGCCCACACACACACACACACACACACACACACACACACACACACACACACACACACACACACACACGCACACACGCACACGCACACGCACACACACACACACACACAAACACACACACACACACACACACACACACACACACACACACACACACACACACACACACACACACACACACACACACACACACACACACACACAATCTCTCTCTCTCTCTCCCTCTCTCTCTGATATGTTTTAAGGGCCAAAACTATGTAAGACTGTGAGGCATGCTGCATGGTGGAGATCCTCCAGATTAATTTGAACCACCTGACACATTTCATTTTGCACCTCTGCTGTTCCTGCATATCGTCCGCATTGAAATGCGTCCTTTGTGATTGCGAATCGAACCCGTGACCTCAAACTTAGCAGTGCGACACCTTATCCCCTAGCTTAGTGCAATTTGATCGATTACTAGTGATTAATTGTAGGTGGTCCTTCTCATGTCATCCAGATCATTTTGAAAATGTCCTACTGCGGCGCTTGTGTTCTTGTGCATTTACTTTAATTTCTCGGTAAGAGAGAGAAATAAACGTTTATTTAGAAAACAGTGTCTCGAGCGAGGCCTGGTGTCACCCTAAGGTGGGAGGGTTCCCGGACGAACCCTCTGGCTTCGACAGCCCTCTTGGCCCTGGCGACGAGTTGTCGCTGGTCTTCCAGGTCCTCGAGGACGATCTTGGCCTCACACGTTTCCATTAGGTGGTCGTCGTTCATTCTTGGGGCTTGGTCCTACTCCAGTTGCACGTCGTGGTTAGCATGGCACTGGCATTCCAGGAGCAAGTGTGCCAGGGTGTCTAATACGCTGCAGAGCGCGCACATGTAGCCATGTGTCGTTGGGTATAGGCGGTGCATTAATATGCTAGCAGGGCACTGTTGTTGATAATATTATCGTTTTAGATATTGTCATACATTGAGCTTTAACTCTGACGTGAATTGTTATTCGATTTTAGTGTCCCTTTAAGACGGATGTCGAGCACGCATGCTTTTAACTACGTGTAACCCGAAAGCAGTGTCACGTATAGTGATTAACTACATCCTTCTAGTGTCCTAAAAAAGGTCACTGTCATCCGTGTATGCGCTCGCTTGCACCAACAAGGAAGCGTTCACTTATATATTACCGACCTCTCCACGTAACGCTCATTAGCGATGCAAGCCGCAACACATCCTCAGCGACCGGCACCGGCAGTACTCCGCAGACTTTCAAGTAATAGCGCAATTTCTATATTCATTTATATACGACCATGGCCTTGATATGCATACAGTGACCTCAGCCCATTGCTTGCAGGCGATCAGCTCGCATTACATATAGGAGTACGCGAACTGCCTCCGAGCACGTGACCTCGTATACATGACGACAGCGTCGCGACCGCCGTGCTGTAAGCATGATGGATTATCCCAGCTGAGCGTCGTGCGCGGTGCTACCGGAATTATTACCGTAATGTGGGGGTTGTAGTGCCCCGCATGATCAATGACGCCTCTAAACGCGGTCAAAACACGCGCCACCCAGTGCCGTTCTTGCGACCTCCCACAGAAAAAATTGCTATTCGTGGGGTTGTTATTCGCTAATTGACGACAGTTTGGTGTTATTTCAATATGAGCTCGGGAGCTTACACTTCGGCGGTCGAAATGAGTGGCGGCGTCATAAAATGCGCGGAACAGGCCCAGGCAAGGGCCGCAATAGCCAAGAAGGCTTCTAATATTTTATTTTTGCCTGGGGGATGGTTAGCTGTGTGTCAGTATCCGCGCGCATCACCTTGGCACGTTCAATAACGTGTTGTTATATATGAAATATTACGTGCCTACAGAATATTGCTTCTAATTCCCACGGTTGGGAAAACTGTACTGCCGCCCCCCTATTAAAGTAATGGTCGGGGCTTTACGTATACCCAAACCATAATCTGATTACGAAAGTTAAGGTAGTGTAGGGCTCCACAAATTTCGGTCTCTTGGGTTTCGTTAACGTGCACTGTAATAGCACAGTGCACTGGTGGGTCAAGAATCCCGTCTCCTAAAACTGCGGCCGCCAAGCCGGAGTTCAATCCCGCGACCTTCTGGCCAGCACTCAAACACCATAAAGGCACTCCAAAGAAGGTTTCTCAGGATTTCGACTCGGGACAGGCGCTGTATACGGGCGAAGCCATACGGCGCGCTAATATATGATGCATGAGTGCTTCCACAGCGATGTGCAGTGCTGTTCACTCTTAAAAAGAACACGTCATGGCGAATTCTTTACTTTGGCATGTGCGCAGTTGATAGTTTTAGCCGTACGTCGCTTGTGGTTGTTGGTTATGGCGCCGTTCTGTCGACATGCTGGTGCATTGGCTTAACTGAAGCCACCTGTGTACCTAAAGCAAGGCCTCATCCGCACGTTACGGAGCTGAACAGACTGCACTTTGCTCTGCTGTGGGAGTTTGAAGTGGCATGTTTGTAAGTTGATTATGCGAATTCCTTAACTATTGTACCAACCTCCCCCCTTCTGCTCACCCTTCTCTTTTTTCGATGGTCCAATTTGGAGACGTGTTGCTCACCAGAGAAGGATTGGCCACCCTGGTGCAGTATCTGGCAACTACCTTCCACATGCATACGTCAATTAACTCACGGCCCTCAGTCCCCAGCAGCTGCGAAGCAACTGACTACGGCGGCGGTCAGATCTGCAATGCAGCAGAGGGTGCTAAGAATCTCTGGATCCGGACAGGCCGCCAT
This sequence comes from Rhipicephalus microplus, assembly GCF_013339725.1. Taxonomy (NCBI): domain Eukaryota; kingdom Metazoa; phylum Arthropoda; class Arachnida; order Ixodida; family Ixodidae; genus Rhipicephalus; species Rhipicephalus microplus. The sequence goes on along the minus strand of NC_051171.1, from coordinate 100,404,984 downwards.
TGAAACCTGAACTTGGCAATGTTTAACGCTAGTACCTTATCTAGTGAGGCAAGTTAGATGTATTATTCGAGGAGCTAAAGGGTGTTAAATGAGATATAATAGGGCTCAGTGAGGTTAGGAGGACAGATGAGGCCTATACGGTTAGGAGGATAGATGAGGCCTATACAGGATGGGCACGTCCTTTGCTATCGGGGCTTGGCAGACAGAAGAGAAGTGGGAGTGGGGTTCCTAATTCACAGACACATAGCTGGCAACATAGAGGAATACTATAGCATTAATGAAAGGGTGGTAGGTATCGTAATTAAACTGAATAAAAGATACAAGATGAAGATAGTACAGGCTTATGCGCCTACATCCAGCCATGATGACGCTTCAGTTGAAAGCTTCTATGAAGACGTGGAATCGGCAATGAGTAAGGTAAAAACACAGTATACTACACTGATGGGAGACTTTAATGCCAAAGTAGGGAAGAGGCAGGCTGGAGACCAGGCAGTGGGAGATTATGGCATCGGTACTAGAAATGCCAGATGAGAGCTACTAGTAGAATTCACAGAACGCAATAATTTACGGATATTGAATATCTTCTACCGGAATGAGGAAACCGTAAGTGGACATGGAGGAGACCTAATGGCGAAAATAAGAACAAAATAGACTTTATAACAAGTGAACACCCAGGCATCGTACAGGATGTGGAAGTGCTTGGCAAGCTACGATGCAGTGACCATAAAATGGTACGGTTTCGAATTCGCCTAGACTTGAATAAGGAATGCCAGAAACTGATACGCAAGAAGCCAATCAATGAGCTAGCACTGAGAGGAAAAGTACAGGAATTCAGAGTCTCACTTAAGAACAGGTACTCGGTTCTTATCGAGGAAACAAGCCTTAGCAATGACGCAATGAATGATAGTCTGACGAGTATCATTACGGAGTGTGCAGTGGAAGTTGGAGGTATGGTACTTAGGCAGGACACTGGCAAGCTGTCCAAGAAGACGAAGAACCGCATTATAAAGCGTCAAAGCATGAAAGTCGCAACTACAACAGACAAAATAAAACTGGCAGAGCTTTTGAAGTTGATTCATAAGCTTAAGGTATCCGCTGCAAGAAGGCATAACGTGGAGAGAATTGAACGAGCTCTGCAAAACAGAGGTAGCGTCAAAGCAATGAAGATGAAACTTGGGATTGGCAGAAATCGTATAAATGCACTAAGGGACAATGAAGGCAAAATAGCTACCAATATGGATAGCATAGTCAAAATAGCGGAGGACTTTTACACAGACATGTACGGTATAGAGCTGGGACAACCGCGACCTTAATACTATAAGAACTAGCAGTAATCCAGATGGCACCCCACTAGTAATGATAGAAGAAGTCAGAAAAGCCTTGGAGAGCATGCAAAGAGGTAAAGCTATTGGTGCGGACCAGGTAACATCAGATCTGCTGAAAGATGGAGGACAGATTGTGTTAGAAGAACTAGCCACCCTGTTTATGAGGTGCCTCCTGACGAGAAGAGTACCATAGTCTTGGAAGAGTGCTAACATCATCTTAATACATAAAAAAGGAGATGACAAGGACTTGAAGAATTACAGGCCGATCAGATTGCTCTCCGCAGTATACAAGCGATTTACAAAGGTAATTGCTAACAGAGTTAAGAAAACATTAGAATTTTATCAACCAAAGAAACAAGCAGGACTTCAAACAGGCTTTTCAACAATTGACCACATTCATACTATCAATCAGGTAATAGAGAAATGCTCAGAATATAGCCAACCACTATACATAGCCTTCATAGATTATGAGAAGGCGTTTGATTCAATACAAGTATCAGCAGTCAAGCAGTCATAGAGACACTGCGGAGTCAGGGCGTCGATGAAGTATACATAATTATCCTGGAAGAAATCTACAGGGAATAAACTGCTACCATATTGCTTCATAAAGAAAACAACATAATACTAATCAAGAAGGGTGTAAGGCAGGGGGATACAATCTCCCCAATGCCATTTACCGCGTGCTTACAGGAGGTTTTCAGAAGCCTAGAATGGGAGCGGTTAGGGATTAGAGTTAATGGAGAGTACCTTAGTAACCTGCGCTTCGCCGATGACATTGCATTGCTGAGTAACGCAGGGGACGAATTGCAACTCATGATTACTGAGTTACACTAGGAGAGCAAAAAGGGGGGTCTTAAAATTAATCTGCAGAAAACGAAAGTAATGCACAACAACCTCGGAAGAGAGCAGTGCTTTGAGATAGGTAATAGTGCACTTCAAGTTGTAAAAGATTGTCTACTTAGGGCAGGTAATAGCCGCGGAGCCGAACCATGAGATTGAAGTAACCAGAAGAATAAGAATCGGGTGGAGCACATTTGGCAAGCTCTCTAAAATAATGACAGGTAGATTGCCACTATCCCTCAAGAAGAAGGTATATAACAGCTGCATCTTGCCGACACTTAACTATGGAGCAGAAACCTGGAGACTTACAAAGAGGGTTCAGCTTAAATTGAGGCCGACGCAGCGAGCGATGGAAATGTGGTAGTTGTAACCTTAAGAGACAAGAAGAGAGCAGAGAGGATTAGGGAACAAACGGGGGTTAAGAATATCATAGTTGAAATCAAGAGGAGGAAATCGGCATGGGCCGGGCATGTAGCACGTAGACAGGATAACCGCTGGTCATTAAGGTGAACTAACTGGATTCCCAGAGAAGGGAAGCGGGTTAGTGGGAGACAGAAGGTTAGGTGGGCAGATGAGATTAAGAAGTGCGCGGGTATAAATTGGCAGCAGCAAGCACAGGACCTAGTTGACTGGCGGAACATGGGAGAGGCCTTTGTCCTGCAGCGGACGTAGTCAGGCTGGTGATGATGATGATGATGATGATGGTGTATGTATGTATGTATGTATGTATGTATGTATGTATGTATGTATGTATGTATGTATGTATGTATGTATGTATGTATGTATGTATGTATGTAGCAGCAGTAGTAGTAGTCTTGGTAGTAGCAGTAGGTAGCCACCTCTCCTTTAGTTCTTGGAATGTCCGCTGGATGAGTGTATTTTCTATATGATGAATATTTGATGAACAGATGCGAGATGGCGGTACTTACTTAAAGGGGTGGTGCCAGCAAATTTGTGGCATACGCCGTGTTCTTTCTTGTAAGCGTTTCCTTCAGCTCCAGAAAGCATGATAAACGCACCAAATATCGCGTATTTTCGTTAAATAATTTATTATTGCTCTACTTCTGTGGACCATTTTCTGTTTCGCGGCGCCGAGTTGGGCAGTGACGTTGATGCATAGGTAGCTTGGTCACATGACCACACAAGGCTGGGACGCACATCGTGCTGAGTTTCATCTGCTCTCACACGCACGTGCCACACAAGCGCCAGCAAAACAAACGCGCTGACAGTCGTTATGGCAAGCTGCAGTAGCATCCAGGCAGTGGCAAGGGAAAAGACAGTCAGAAGGAAACAAAGTGTTTATATTTTCAACGTATTTGCAAAACATGGACGAGCAAGCTGCCCGACGCAAAATGCGCCGGCCTTTTATAGGCGCCGAGATGTTGATGGAGGATGGGGCAGCCCCGCTGTTGGACGCACGCAGCATATGTGACGGACGCCTCAGTCATCCGTGAACGACGCGTCGAGTGTTTTTTCAAAAGCATCCAGACTCCTTGACGGGCGCACACAGTGTCTCTGCAAGGGACGCCAGCATACTCGTATGAGCAGGCATGCGAGTTCTCTCCTTGTTCACAAAATGCCTTTCGAAGATGGCGGGGGTCAGTCACGTCACAAATCTGGTGTGACGTCAAAACAACTGCCATTGCTTCTCCTATTCTGAAACGTAAGTGTTGCTGCACAAGCGATTTGCCCAGATCGCGAGAGTGAGCATTCATCTAACTTTGACATGTGAGTTAAGATATATTCTACGCTTTTGTTCTGTCCGACTCGTCGTGTGGAGGGTCCTTGCACACAGAGGAAACCTTCAACAGGCTTGGAATAACCTAGAAATTTGGTGGCACCACCCTTTTAAGGTGTTGACTAGATGGACCGTCGGACGGACGCATGGACGGACGGACAGAAGGACGCACTTACGGATGGATGGGCGGATGCACGAACGAAAGCACAGATGAACGAACGCACGGATGGACGGACGCACGGATGGACGGACGCACGCGTGGACAGACGAATGGACGCACAGACGGACAGAAGCAAGAACGAACTGATGGGCGGAAGCGCTGACGGACTGACGGGCACTTCGCCCCAGTCATGATCAAGCACTTCGTGGATATGCTGTTATTTAATTAGGAGCAAAGCTCCTTAAGCTCTGGGTTGTGCGTCCACGATGTATGTAGTAGTAGTAGTAGTAGTAGTAGTAGTAGTAGTAGTAGTAGTAGTAGTAGTAGTAGTAGTAGTAGTAATAGTAGTAGTAGTAGTAGTAGTAGTAGTGGTAGTCATCGTAGTAATAAGTTTGATTGATTGACTGAAAACTTTATTAGACTATTTACAATGTGCTCTCGCTTGTTGATAGGAAAAAAAGCCAGCTCCGGATGGTTTTGAATCGACTTGACTCCCGACCATTTTGTGTGCAGAAGATTCTAGGACCTTGGGAATCTGCCTCAGTTGCGCAGAAAGCGACTAAAGCACTCCTACTTTACTTAAAGTCAACAAACCTGAGCGACCGCCTGTAGACTGTGTGTGCTCCCCCGAGTGTGCTCGTGATTGTGTGTACCTTCTTATCTCTCTGCAACCTCTTTTCTCCCATTCATCCCTTCCCAGTGCAGGGTAGCAAACCGGATGTGCGTCTGGTTAACCTCCCTGCCTTTCCTTGCATCTTTATCTCTCTCCCCCCCTCTCTCTCTCGGGTGACCTCAAACTGGTCCGCTTGTTACTTCTGGGCAGGGAATGGCGATCGTGCGCACGGCAGCACACCACAGGTTAAGCCTGGCTCTGATGAGTGGGTCTTCAAGTATTCAGTTGGTATCTTCCATGTCTTGCTGTAGCTGAGGCAGGGTACGTTGGTTTAAGAGAATTTTATTTCCGGATGTATCTTACATAGCTTATGTGCACACAGAAAAATGGACAATGATGATCAATGCGTATGTACAATGCAAGTTGTTATATACAGCGAAAAGAACTTATTTTGTATGCAGTGATGTACAATGCAAAAATTGTACAACAAAGACAGAACATTCATGGCCATCGAGATGACTAAACATAAATAAACAGTAAGGCTATATGAACAAACAAGGGGGGGGGGCATTCACAGTGCAGAGTGTTGTCTTTGCATTCACCTATGAGGACAGTTTGCTCTCGTGCTCAAGAACAATATTGCACAAAAAATGACATGTTTCTAAAGAAGAAAAGGAAAATACACACTGTAATGTCACAGTGGTACATGCTCTAGCCCACCTCCTCAGTAGGGGAGGAAAGGCATGGACACTCTGTTGTTATTTAAAATAATGAATCACGTAGATCAGCGTCATAGGAAGGCCTATTCTCCCAGCATGACTAGTTCTTCATTGAGATGCATAAGCATTACGTTTCTTAACCGATATAGCAGAGGAAACATGGATCTCTGAGGGCGTCCCATCAGGCGTGCCAGTCCCCTCCGCTTCCACAAAACGAAGGCTCCGATAGCCATTAAGAGTTCGACAATGTTATCCCTGTGGCGGGACTTCCACTGCATACATATTTGCAACATACTGGTAACCATGCGCCAAAAGGTGCGTGCTACTATACATTCATGAAAGACATGGTTCAGCGTTTCGATGCGGCCACGTTGCGGCCATGTGGCGGAGGGCGCCACGCCCCACGCCGCAAGGCGGTCGGCCGTTGGTAAAGCCCCCCATTCCCTGAGCCAGTTTAGATCACGGACTTCGGAGGGGAGGGATGTGTTTGTAAGAGATCTACGTCTTTTTACGCGGCATTGCCGGCACTGCTCCTCAGTTAGACTTTTAAAAGCTATTTGTTCACTCATGTCGGTGGAAGACATTTCCATCAGTTCTTGGACTGGAAAATAATTTCGCCATTGTTGCAAAGATTTCATCGCATGCGTGTAATACGCCGGTGGCTGTTCAGCAGCTGGTCCCGTTTCGTTTGTTAAGCCAAAAAACCTTCTAAAGGTACCTAGCAGGTACACTACGAGTTGCCTGCCTCAATACGATGAATTTTCTAATAGTGCCCAGGTGTTTTTGAGAACCAACGTGCGGCACATTACATCAAGGTTTGGCATGCTGAGCCCTCCCCATTTTACTGGTAGGCGGACCAAGACTCTAGCAACAGCTTCAGCGTGGCCATCCCAAAAAAAAGGAGCCGCACGCAGTGGCCTCTCCCAGCAAAACCCGACAAGGTTGTCGAGTAATTCTGGCTGCATAAAGCAGTGGCGCTGTTATGCTTGATTTATTTAGATAAGCTCTTTCAGTGAAAGGTAAATGAAAAATTCTGGCGACTTCAATGCGTCGGTCAACTTGGCATCGGATCTGTTTCCTTGTGGTGCGGGCTACCTCACCAGTCGAAAGGAAAGTTACACCTAAAACTTTAACTCGTTGGACGATTTGTACGCCATCAGGGAACTTTTCGATGTGCATTCCAAAGCACAGGGCCTCACTTTTTCCGGAATTAAGACGTGCTCCCGACAGGTGACTATACGTGTGAAATATTCGCAAGAAGGCTGTGTAGCTATCTATGTTCCGAATAAACAACGAGAAGTCATCGGCGTATGCCGCTACTTTCACTTCTCCCAAGCCTGGGAGAGGAAAACCACGTATCGAAGTACATTTGTGAATAATTTTCAATAATGGGTATATGCATAGTACAAAGATAATTGCGGAAAAGGGTACGTTTAAGATAATTTTATTTCCGGATATATCTTACACAGCTTATGTGCACAAAAAAATAGACAATGGTGATCAATGCGTATGTACAATGCAAGCTGTTATATACAGCGAAAGAACTTATAGCGTATGCAGTGACGTACAATGCAAAAATTGTACAACAAAGACAGGACATTCATGACATCGAGATGATTAAACTTCAATAGTAAGGCTGTATGAGCAAATAAGGGGAGGTCATTTGGGCTTTTAGGGGCGAAGCTCCTTAAAGCGGAACCCGTTCGTCCCTCGTCGTAGGACGTAATATGTCTTACGCTTTGAGGTGCAAGGTGGTGCGGGTGGGAGATTTCTCCTGTGCATTGTTGAACAATAAAAAATTCGCAACGTGCGCGTTAACTAAAAGCCAAATTCTCCTATCTCTCGTTCACCATTACCAACTATTGTCATGTATATTGAGCACTATCTGACAAGAAAGGGTTGCTACGTTATACTCGCTGGGCGTAACCTCCTTGGTTTTAGAAAGGTTTTGCGTGCGTTGGGCCACAGTGCCATGAATACAGTGAACTGGTATATACCACGAACTCGAGGTGGTTAAGAGTGGGAAGTAGACAGGAAGCGCAAATAAAAATAAAGTGTGCGTGTGCCACCTCTCGTTTAGTCCTTGGAATGTCCGTCGGATGGCGGTGCTTCTATATGCGGATTGATGATTGATTGATATGTGGGGTTTAACGTCCCAAAGCCATCATATGATTATGAGAGACGCTGTAGTGAAAGGCTCCGAAAATTTCGACCACCTGGGGTTCTTTAACGTGCACCCAAATCTGAGGACACGGGCCTACAACATTTCAGCCTCCATCGGAAATGCAGCCGCTGCAGCCGGGATCCGAACCCACGGTCTGCGGGTCAGCATCCGAGTACCTTAGCCTCTAGACCACCGTGGCGGGGCATTCTATATGCGGAATATATGATGAAAAGATGCGAGGTGGTGGTACTTGGAGTGTTGACTAGATGGACGAACGGACACACAGACAGATGCAAGGACGGAAGCACGGATGACTGCGGATGGATGGACGCATGAATGGACGCAGAGACGGATGCATAGACGAACGCAGGGACGGACGCACGGATGGACGTGCGGACGCACGAACAGACGCACATACACGGACGGGTGGATGGATGCACGGACGGTCACACAGACGGACGCATGGATGGACAGAAGCGAGAACGAAAGGACGGACGGATGCTTCGCCCCACTCTCCATCATTCACCCCGTGGATATGCGGCCATTTTTTTTCATAAAAACAGCTCGGCTTGATTCCTCAATGGCACATTCGTAGAGGATATGCTCCGTCGTTTCTGGCTCGTGGCAGTAGTCACATTTGGGGTCGGGGTACTTTGTCGGGCGTATGTTGTGAAGGACCGGGATTGTCGTGGAACTTCGTGTTTGCAATCTTCCGAGTGTGACCTCGTAGAGGCGGGTGAATCTTGGGAGTGGGGCATAATTTTTTGTAGCGTCTTCTAATTTGGCCCTTAACTGTTGCCGCCGTTGAACTTTCGCTCGGTAGTTGCCTTCATGGGTCTCATCCTGGGTCATCGTTGCAGCCTGCTTCGAGCTCACATCCCCGAGTCGTTCCTTGCTATACTGCTGCAAGGCTCCTTGATGAACTAGCTCGTGTCCCGGTATATTGGTGTGTCCACGAATACAATGAACTCGTACCCGGACTGGTCGTTCTTTAAGTTGGGCGGCATAGTGCAGGATGTGCCTGGCGTACGCTGGAAGCTTTCTCCTAGTTTGGAGTGTTTGAAGCACTTGCTGCGTATCTGTCAAGATGTGAATAGCTTTTGGCGATGATCCTGTTTGATTGTAATGGGCTAGAATTTCCGAAACAGCGTACCATTCAGCTGCTTCGGGAAGTGAGCAGGATTGAGTAATAAAAATGAGGATGCTTCCCCTGTTCTCAGTTTGAAAAATGCCTCTGTGTTGTAGCCTTCTAGAGTTCGTGAGGCATCCGTGTAGATTATATATTCTTTGTTAGGTATACTTTTGAGGTGTTCAATACGCTACAGAGCGTAGTATACCTTTCGCTGATTGTCTGAGGCTTGGCTCATATGTTTTGGAAGCGGCCGATTTTCTGTCACGGTAATATCTTCCCATGGCGGAATGGTGGGAGGAATTTGAGGCAGGTCTTGGTTGCTTAGACCTAGCTCGTTTCTGATGGCTGTTCCCGGGCGGGTTAGCTTGAGGCGCTCATTTTGAGCTTGCAGTGCAGGCTTTACGTAGTCACATAAGGGAAGAAGTAGACCTGTTCCGTACGGGTCTTTGACTTTGGCGTATTTTGGTAGCCCTGTGGCGATGTGATTGCATGTTATGTGGATGTATTCAAGTTTTTCAAGCTGGGTCGGCGTCATTGGCAGGAAGGCTAGTCCACATAGGAGCCTTGAGTGGACGAGCGTTTGTGTGAGGCTTTTAATTTGAACTTCGGATAGGCCCCAGGCGCCATTTGTCAACTTTCGCAGCACTCTTGTTCTCTGTTTCGTAGTGCGCAGCGCTTTTTCTACCCACTGAGTGGACTTAGCATTTTGTTGATATATTATGCCTAGTACCTTAATGTGCTCTTTGTGCTGTATACTTGTGTTGCGTACAGTAAGTTGGATTTTATCTCGAATAAATTGCTGCTTGCTGTGGTTTTTAGGTTTGAGAACAACTGTAAATTCTGTCTTTTCCTATGAAACCTGGAGACCTTGCCTGTCAAGAAAAGTGGTTATAACATCAATTGCCTTCTGGAGTTGCGGCTGTGGCGTAGAGATGTCTCGTGCATTACACCATTCACGTCGTTGGCATAGATTTCCGCTGAGATGGATCGGACTTCACTTAGAAGAAGGGCAAGTGGGTGTATTGTTATGCTAAACTTTGTTGGAGAGATAACGGCTCCCTCTGGAACTCCGGTTTTTTTGGAGTATGATTGACTGGGGAAAGAACCTATTTTTTAGAAATGGTCCTGTCATGGAAAAAACTCCGGACATAATTATACAGCCTTCTACCGACATGCAGTTCTGACAGCTCTAGTAGTATAGTATCATGGGGCACCGAATCGAAAGCCTTCTTCACGTCAATACCTACAATAGTGCTCGGCCAATAAGGTGAGGGGTTCTTTAGTACGCCCTCGTATAGGCGCTGGAGTGCGTCTTAAGTAGACCGGTGGGGTCTGAGGCCGGTTTGGGTCCAGTGATAGTGCTCCCTGTTTTCTAGCATCCATGTGAGGCGCTTATTCAGCATTCGCTTCATCACCTCTCCGATTACTGAAGTTAACGAAATTCGCTGAAGGTTACTTGCAGTCATCGGAGGTTTGTTCGTTTCAGGCAGTGGTATAACATTTGACTGTTTCCACTCATTAGGGAGATTGCCATCTTCCCATACTCGATTGATAATAGAAAGAACAGGGATTAGTTGGTTATCTCTCAGTTGCTGTGATTGTTTGTAGGTAATCATACCAGGGCCAGAAGCTGTTTTGCAATTTCACTCCTTTAGTGCTATTATAGGTTCTTGAATTGTGAAGGGAGCATCCATTATGCCGTTGATTTGTTTTTCCTCTGGCCACTTTGGATACTCCAGATGCCTTGCCGGTTGCAGAAAAAATGTGTTGGCACACGTATCAGCGGTGGCTGGTGCTGATGAATGGGAAGCCAAACAGAGTTTTTCAGTGGCTGTTCAAGTTTTGCCCCGGCCTTCCAATCATTTGGCAATTATCCATAGCCTTTAATTACTTATCCGATCGTGTAGCTGGTTGCAGCAATCCGGCCACTGTTGCTAACGTTGCTTGCATGCGTACTTTGATGCTTGTCTCGTAAGAAGCTTAAGCTTCTGGCGATTGTGAGCTGATTTTTCACTCATGTATGCATGTAAAGCAGCTATGCGTGCCTCCCACAAGTTTAAGAGGTGCCTATCGGGCGCAGGCTTTTGAGGAATCTTTTTGTGGGTTTTGCTTGCCTTCCTTGTCGCTTATCGTATGTTTTGTAAAACTGTCAAGGGTGTCTGTTTCAGGGCATTCATCCATATAAGACAGATACTTGTCCCAGTCAATTAAAGAACACTCCTTTGACATAGTAAAATTTTCGCCCCAGGCAACCGCAATTGGTAAGTGGTCGCTCCCAATATTGTCGGGCCATATGTCCCAGTGCGTACAAAATTTTGGTAGGTGCTTAATCCACGTGAGGTCTGGCGATGTATTATTCTGCTTCGCGCCACCGCTCCTTGTGTATTGGTCTGGCGTGTTGAGGAGGGTAAAGTCGGCGTCTTACAAAGCTTTTTTGAGTTGCTTGCCTTTGGGAGAATCTTGTGAGTATCCCCAGAAGACGCATCCTGCGTTATAGTCGCCCAGAATTGAGGCTGAACCTTCAGTGTCTATTTTACTGAGGGGGAGCTCCACATTACTTGATTTGGGAGGGCTGTAGCAGTTTAACATTTCTTATGTATTGCCCTCTATTTCGGTACGAGTGTGAATTCCCTAGAATGAAACTAAAGAAAGGAGGTCGTGGACTGCCGGAAGGTTCTTCTTTGTATACGTAACGCATCGACCAGATGAAACGCCAGCATAGCCTGGAATGGGGCAATATTTGCTCGGCTCCTGTACGCAAATGATATCGGTAGTTTTTTCGAGAGCATTTATGATGTAAAGAAAGACATCTACTTTGTTGGAAGGCTTCTCGCGTTCCTCTGAATTATCAAAGGCATGATTCTGAATCTATGGTTTCTTCTTGATCTGCACTGGCAGTAGGCCTGATGCATTTGTTGCCTTTAACATACGTTTTTGGTTTGAGTGTCTCGATAATATGTTGCATGTGCTGTAGCTGTGCAGTGAATTGCTCGAAGCGACGCTCGCATTGCTCATGCTCGGGGGAGAGTTGCCCTTGACGCAAGGTTAGAGCGTCTCTGGCTGTGTTTTGTTCTTTCATTGGGATAATAACAGTTTTAAGTTTATCAATAATTTTGTGTTGGTCACTGATAATTCGCAGATACTTCTTCGGTGGGTTTCGTAGTTCCGCTAGATCTTGCAGAACGCTTGAATGCGTCTGTGGTGCAGGCGAGGCATTAGGTGGAGACTGCGCGTTAGGCACCTTAGCTGCATATGTGGCGAGGGACGCTAGCTGCGTTGGAGGTTGTGTTGCCGACTGCGGGCACGTCTGCGGTGTGAGTGTTAGTTGACCGGTTGCAAGAGACGGGAAGTTTTGTTCCTCGGTCTGTTGCGTCTTCTGCGTCTTTTTGCCTGATGGGCAGAGGTTTGATGTAAGGTCCCTAGATGAAACAAGGTAGCGTCACTCATTGTTCTCGAGCCGTCCTCCTCACTTTCTCGATTACTCCTCTTTTTCTCTGCCATCCGCGTCTGTAATTGGTGCATTACTTGCACGTGATCTTGCAAATGGCTGGTGGTGTTATTTATTATTATGCAAAAGGTTCAAAACGAGTACGCATGCGCATATAGCTCCAGCCGGATTCTCGCCGTAACCAAAGACAAAATCGTAGCCAGAACATAAACTGAAGAGGAGGAGCGTTTCGGTGTGCGCTAAGTCGACCAAGATTGTTTCGCCATGCTCGTTCAATGCAACATCTGCGTTTTGCAGCAATGCTGCGTTGCCGTAAACAACAGAAGCTCTCTTCAACTTACCTCATGCTTTCCGAGATGAAGCACACCATGAAGTGCAACTATGAACCATTTCACGCGAATGCTTTCGTGCAACTCCGTCAACGTATGTCGACGCGGATCTGCGAAGCGAGTTCACTTGTCGGTTTTTATTGAAACGCCAGGCGCGCGTCTAATGCGTGTCTAGTGCATGCCACTTGGTAAAAATACATGTGGGTATGCACGTATACAGAGAAGCTGTAGGTTGTAATCAACGCACCTTCAGAAACATTTCACTCTTGACCAGTTCCCGCTTGAGCCGAAACGCGCTGCTTCGAGACACCTCACCAGTAGAACTCTCACTTTTCAGGAAGTTCCCAGCACCGCATCAGAATCACTTGGCATCACGATTGTCCAATTGGGCACATTTAAAAAAAACGTCATCGCAGTGCTGCTGGACGAGTGTTCGTATCAGTCTGGTCGTAGTTTTTTTTCTTGCATGTGCACAAGCCGGTTGTAATCAATCGTCACAACGTCACGCCCTGTGACCACTTACAGGATCCAGCAAGAAGCACGTTCACTGTGTCACAGCACGAACAAAACACAATCGGAGAAGTGGACTAGTTAGAACTGGACGAAATACCGCGGCCGTGGAACTAAAATGTACTACGCGAGACGCCATGGCTAGTGTTGTAAAATATAGAACTGCACAACGTTGCCGGTTGAGTAACGCCCATCCCGCTTGCTCTTGTGTTGTGCCATTTATGTTCATAAAGGTAACTGTTTATTCTACGTTTTATTTCGTTCCATTTTGTTTCATTTACATCTATTCACCGTAGCAACAGAACCCAAACATTCGCTTTTGGATGAAAGTTTTAAACCTTCTAGGGGGCGCTTCAGGCAAATAATTGAGAAGGAAAAGGGAGGGTGTCGCTACCTTGGAAACTTGTTTAATCTAGGGACCTTAGTTTGATGAGGAATAGGGCGCCACTGGCTTGTGTGGCTTGTTAACTCGGTAACGAAAAGCAGCAGTACCTGCTGCTACCATTGGACAGTTGGGCGAGCGCGAGTCATGGGGTCCACTGCAGTGTATGCATTTCGTAGTACCGATAAAATCCTCCTCTTGTTTCGTATGGCACTTTGTGCGAACTCCTGGGTCCCTTTTCGGGGCTGTGCAAACGTCAGCTCTGTGTCCTATGCCTAAGCAGTTCAAGCATGGCGTTATTTTGGGTCTGTATTTGTGCACAGGGAAACGTACTGATTCGAAAGCCACGTATTCTGGCAGGTTTGAGCCGTTGAACGTGATTAGTGCTGTGTTAGACGACCTGAGGGGCCGTGCTGACACGATTTCGTGAGTTGAACTTCTCAGGCCTTGCATTAACTGCTCTTCAGTTAATGCCTTGGTTCCGTGAATAACTCCTCTTATGCGCCCTTCACGCAGCGCAACATGTGTATTAAAATGCACGATTTGATCGTCAATGATCAGGTGCTCCAGGTTCAGCAGTATATCTGCACCATGCTCTGTGTAGCAATGAACTAATGCTAGGTTAGACTTTGCGAGGAGTCTGCAGTGAATGTCGGACCCCTTAATCTTAGGAAGACTTAGACAGAGTTGTTGTACCCTGCAGTTTCGGTTTCAGTGTGTAGGTTGGCAACACTGTGTCCCTGTGCTTGCATATACTTGTGGAACATTTAATAAAACGGCAGGATGTATGCAGCCGCTACCCGGGGTGTGTCGGTTACGTTACTCCTTGACTACAATGGCGGCGAGTTTTTGAACCCCGTCTGATTCTTAAGCAATTCTTCGCATTGCTTAAGATGCGGTTCTAAGCAGCATCGCGCTTCTTGGAAACGCTGCCTAGCTAAAGGACAAAAAGGGCTTCTTTTGTAACCGTATCGGACATTTCGAAAATGTTTGCAACCAGAAGCGGTCGCAGGCACCTGTCCACGAGGTTTCAGTACAGCCCGTTGCAAGATGAAACTGTAGAGGTTCTTATGGTTCAACAGCCTTTTACATCTAGAGTTCACATTAACGCTCAAGTCGGGCAGGTCGCTATGAAGCTATTATTCCAGCTCTTCCGTTTCCATTCTTTCAGGCAAGGTGTTAGGCCAACATTTTTCTGGCTTGCCGCTTCTTCCCGTTCAGAGTGTGGCGCTTCTGGATTATTCCAAAAGACCGATTTCGGTTCGAGGCTGCTTCTTTTCTGAGGTCTTGTTCGAGAATCGCAGCGCACCGGTTTCGCTTTATGTCGTCGAACAGAGTACTTCTCTCGTTGGCCTGGATGACATTAAGACTTTGAAGCTACGCATTGAAGGGTCTGAGCTGCAATGTTTTCAAACCAGCACGGTACCTAACGCCAAAGTATCTTGGACATGTCCGATAGATTCATCCATACAGCTGCCATCAGCACTTCAGCAAAGGTTTGGCTCTCTGTTCACAAATGAGCACGGTCTAGCAATAGGTTTTGTTCACAAGATTAAGACACGTGCGGGTGTTCAGCCAGTAGCATGAAAACTTCGTCGGCTTCCTTTAACGTTACGACCTCGCGTGTCTTCCGAGCTGCAGCACTTGGAAAGTTTGGACATCATTGAACGTATCGATGCATCAGAAGGGGTGCCCCATTGTGTAGTCATACGGAAGGAAGATGGAAGTATTATGCTCTGTGTAGATTTACGTGAGCCTAACAAGGTCATCGTTCCGGACAGCTTTCCGCTGCCTCACATGGATGAGTTGCTTCATGCCTTGGCGGGTGCCACGCACTTTTCTAAACTTGACTTAGCGTCTGCCTACCACCAAGTTCCCCTTGATCCAGAGAGTAGGGACTTGACAGCTTTTATTACACATAAAGGGCTCTACCACTTCAAGCGCGTCTGTTTTGGGCTTGCCTGAACACCTATACTGCTTTCCAGAGTATGATGTCTCGAATCCTTCGCAATTGTGCGGGTGTCCTCTTTTACATTGACGATGTCATTATTTTTGGCAAATCGGCTGAGGAGCACCTAAAGAACTTAGAAGCAGTGTTACAGCGTATCAAAACGCAGGTCTGAAGCTCAACAGTAAATGTGTGTTTGGAGTTCAGGAGCTCGAATTCTTGGGCCACAAGATGACACCTTGCGGTATTTCGCCACTGACGGGGAAAATGGACGTGATTATGCAAACTCCAGTTCCAAGAAATGTCGCTGAACTCCGTTCTTTTCTTGGGTTGGTGGAATACTACGCCAAGTTTGGGCCGTTTGGGCCACACTTGGCTGAGATGGTAAAACCAATGAGGGCTCTTCTAAAGAAAGACGAAACCTTCACTTGGTCTGTTGAGGTGTATACCAGTTTACACGCGGTAAAGGTGGTATTATCGTCAGATCTTGTTTTGCACATGTTTGATCCTACGCTTCCAATTATCATCTCGACTGATGCCTCCGAATGTGGTTTAAGAGCAGTCTTACGCCGGTGTTAATCTTCGTACTATTGCTTTTGCATCACGTACGCTGTCTCTGGCTGAAAGAAATTATGCAGTTGGCGAGAAGGAAGCACTTGCATGCATTTGAGCATGCGAGCATTGGCATACATAGCTGTGGGGATGGAGCTTTTGGCACTCGTTTCGCTTTTGTCTTCTCAAGGCTCAGGCCGACGCCCACTTAGAATTGCACGTTGGAGCGCAAGGCTACTGCGTTACAATTTGACGGTGGAGTACCAGAAAGGCTCGTCCAACAAAGTAGCTGATGCTCTGTCACAATTACCTGTACATATGGCAGATATAGAGCTGAATTTTGAGAAAGAAATTGTTTCCATGGTTCAACCAACTTGCCTGACAAAAGAGCAGTTTGAACAAGTGGTTCTGGTTGATGCCACTCTTCAAAAGGTGAAGGCGCTTGTAAGTGGGACTTGGCCATCACACAGACATTTCCCGCAAGATCTCCAACCCTACTTCAAAGTTCGTGATGAATAGTCAGTAGTGAGTGAATTGTTGGTGCGGGCAGAGAGGCTTATAGTTCCTTCATCTTTCGTGGCTCAACTTGTGGCAAAAGCGCTAGAAACGCACCAGGGTACTGAACGTACCAAGGCCCGACTTTGGGGGTGATTTTGGTGGCCCCACATGGACATTCACGTGGAGGAAGCAGTCCACCATTGCAGCATCTGTCGAACAGTAGATAAATCAGCAAAGACGTCGCCTGCTGCGCTGCAATCTGTCGAATTACCAGAGAGACCATGGCAGAAACTTGCAATAGATATCGTTGGTCCCCTGGTGAGGGTGCCTCCAGATTGCAGATTTGTCCTTACACTAGTGGAACATTTCTCAAAATGGCCAGAAGTACAGTTTGCAAGGGAAATTTCTACAAGAACCGTGACCAAATTCCTGCTCAATGTATTTGTACGGGAAGGATATCTTGAAGTGAGTGAGTGAGTGAGAAAGGAAAGGCCGGGAGGTTAACCAGATATTGGCATCTGGTTTGCTACCCAGCGCTGGGGGTGGGGAAGTAGGGGCAAGAAAGAGGGGTTAGAGAGAGGGAAAAAAACGCACGCGCACTCATAAAAAAAAACGAAAACACACACTGGAAGGGCGTCCCAGCTACAACCGTTCAGCAAGGCCGGTCAATCGCAAAAAGTTCAGCAGCGCTTTCAGGGCCCTCTTCTGTGAAGTCGCATCCTGACGATACTGCAGAATTTCCTGCTCCGACAGAGGCTGATCATCTAATTTGTTGAGTTCCCTGCGAAGGCATAGTCGCCACCTACTATACGCTAGGCACTCACAAAGAACATGTTGAATGGTTTCCCTCCTTGCCACAGTGGCCACAGGCTGCGGTGTCGGCCATCACAATGCGGAAAGCGTAGGCGTTGGTAAATGCAACGCCCAACCACAGCCTACATAACAGGGTCTGGTCTGCTCGGCGAAGCCTCGACGGGACTTGAAGACTTAGCGTAGGGTCAAGCGAGTACAGTCGGGCATGCTTGAAGTGTGGCTGATTCCATTGCGATGTGGTTTGCCGGCGAGCAAGTCTGCGGAGCTCTCGTGCAGCATCCGTCCTAGAAAGTGGTAGTCGCAGTTTATGATTTTCTGTGTGGGCTGAGCGGGCAGCTTGATCGGCCCGTTCATTGCCGATGATTCCGCAGTGACTGGGCAACCACTGAAATGTAATTTGGTGCCCTTTCTCAGTCAGGTGGTGTATAATCTCTGCTATCTCTAGTACCAGCTGCTCGTGTGGTCCACGGCGTAAGGCTGATAGTAGAGACTGCAGTGCCACCTTCGAGTCGCAGAAAATAGTCCACTTGCGCGTAGGCTGATCAACTACAAATTGCAACGCGGCACGAAGTGCTGCCAATTCTGCTGCCATTGATGTTGTTGCGTGAGATGTCTTGAATTTAATTGTCGTGGCCAACCTTGGTATCACTACTGCTCCTGTAGAGCTGTCCGGCTGAACCGATCCGTCAGTGTAGATATGTGTGGAGTCTTGATATTTCTCACACAAGAGAAGTAGTGTGAGCTGTTTAAGAGCCGGTGACGACAAATTGGCCTTTTTCTCGACGCCAGGTATGTTAATATTAATTATTGGTTGAGCGAGGCACCATGGCGGAGTCACAGGTCTAGCGGCAGGAGAGAACGAAGTTGGGATCGACTCACCATGTGCGGTCACTGTTTTGCAGTAAGATGTGCATGGTCGGACCACTGGTAGAGAGGCTAGGTGATGTCGAGGGGTTCGAGCAAGGTGTCGTATATGTGTCCTCAGCACTTCCACATTAATGTAGGTCTTGATGAGGTTGTCCCTTGTGATGGCGATAGTCGCTGCTGTTGATGCACTTTGGGGCAGGCCTAAACATATCCGGAGTGCTTGAGCCTGGACACTTTGAAGCATTCGTATGCTTGTTTTACTTGCGTTGGTTAACACAGGTAGGCTGTACCGAAGGAATCCAAGGAAAAGAAACCTGTATAGTCGCAACATAGCAGTTGTGGACATTCCCCAGTTCTTTCCAGCGAAGAACTTGAACAAATGACAGATGCCTGTCAATCGCCTTTTCATGTATGATACATGTGAGCTTCATGAGAGGTCTCTGTCAATTATAACACCTAGGAACTTGTATGATCTGAGGTGACGTATTCTTTCGTTGTTTATCAGAACGATGTAGTTATGCATTGGTTTGCGCGTAAATGCCACTAGTGCACATTTCTCAGAGGAAATTTCCAGACCTCGTTGACGGAGGTAAATAGCAACTTGAGTGGCAGCTCTCTGAATTCGCGCTCGCAGCTGTAGACGTGTTACTGCAGACGTCCAAACGCAGATGTCGTCCGCGTACATTGACGATCTGACAGTACTTGGCAGATGCTCATTTAGAGCTATTAGCGTCAGGTTGAATAGTACAGGGCTAAGTATGCCACCCTGGGGAACACCACGGTGGCTGTAGTGTAGCGAAGTGTCACCATCCTCGGTTCTCACGAAAAAAGATCGCTCAGAGAGATAGCTGCGTATCCACTGAAACATCCGACCACCCACTCCTACCTGCTTGAGAGCGGTGAGGACAGCTTCATGTGTGACGTTATCGTACGCCCGTTTAACATCAAGAAATAAAGAAGCGCAGAGACGCTTACGGCCTTTTTCGTGCTGCACGTAGGTGACCAGGTCTAAGACGCTATCAATTGATGACCGGCCACGGCGAAATCCCGTCATAGCGTCCGGGTAGATGTTGTGATGCTCCAGGAACCATTCTAGCCGTCCAAGTACCATCCTCTCCATCACTTTGCCCAAGCAACTAGCCAGTGCAATCGGGCGGTATGATGTGAGCACCAATGGTGACTTGCCAGGCTTCAGTAATTGAATCAAACGGCTGGTCTTCCAGTTAACTGGGAGGGTGCCCTCTCGCCACGAGTCGTTGTATATCTCGAGGAGGGCACTCCTCGCACACTCACCAAGGTGACACAGTGCTCTGTATGATATTCCATCAGGCCCGGGTGCTGATGTCCGTCTACACAAAGCCAGTGCTGCTTGAAGCTCATGAATAGAAAAAAATTGGTCCATGGGGTGATCGTGTGATGTCGTGCCACCGCGTGAGAGCGTGGAGATGTTGGGATCTGCGAGTTGACCAGATAAGTTGGCACAGAACTCTTCTGCCACGTCGACCTCCGATCTCTGTTGAGAGAGGGCTAGAGCCTTGAATGGAGACCGCTGAATGGGAGATGTCCGGAGCCCTCTTATTGTCCTCCACAAGTGTGATAAAGGCTTGCGAGGATCTAACGAAGCGCAGAAGGCTGCCCAACGTTGTAGCTCTAGCTTGTCTATGCGGCGTTGTATCTTCTTATGAAGACGTCTAGTGATTCGTAAATCGTCGATTGCTTTCGTGCGTCGGTACCTTCGTTCCGCACGCCGTCGGAGAGCCCGAAGTCGTTCTAATTCCACATCAAATTCGGTTACTCTCGAAGAGCATGTGAGGGTGCACACTGTGTCTTGCACTGTGGACTTGATCACCTCTTCTAAGTCAAATGAGGTGTTCTCTTGACAGCGTTCTTCCATGAGAGATTCAAACTTGGTCCAGTCTACTCTTTGGATAGTTTCGCGTACCTTGCAAGGTGATAATCCTCTGATCTTGACATATGTGGGAATGTGGTCGCTCCCATGTGTTTCTATGTCCGCAAACCATCCGGCACATCTGACAAGATCTCGAGAAACAAAAGTCAAGTCAAGGCAACTGCTGTATCCAGGGCCACGTAAAAATGTTGGGCTGCCATCATTTAACAAGCACAGCTCGTTGTCTGAAGCAAACTTTATCAGACTTCTACCCTTTGCGCTGATCTTCGGGCTCCCCCATAGCGTATGGTGGGCGTTGAAGTCTCCGATGATCACCCATGGGCCAGGAGTGGATGATAGGATGTGTCCTAGTCTTCTGTGGTCAAATCTACTTGATGGCGACAGGTATGCACCGACAACAGTGACAGTAAGACCCCTTTTCTTCACTGTTAAGCATATATATTGGTTATCGTTGTCAGGTGGTACAGGCCGAATAATGTAGGTCAGGTCACGTCGAATAAACAGCAGGACCTTGCTGTTTCCACTATAACAAGCCGACATAAAGGATTCGTATCCGGAGAGTCTAATAGCGCTCGATAAATTTGGCTCGCAGATGACGATGATGGGAAACATATTAGTGAAAACGAACCGACGGAAATCTGCAATGCGTGATTTCAGTCCCCGTGCATTCCACTGAAAAATTGTTGCTTTTTTGACCTCTTCCCTGAAAGACAGTGGCTGGTGGGCCATTATCTACTCAAGAGCCGCCAGTACTGGACTCAGAGCGTCCAGTACTTGAAGTGCACTTTTGGCTGACGTTGTGCGCATGTTGTTTAACACAGTGCGAATGGCATTAATTATGGGTCGTAGAAGAGCAATCACTTGCTTATCCAAGTTCCGCTGCTCCTCTGTTGTCGCAGCTTGCTCTGATGAATGCGGCTTCTGATGTGGTTCTTCCACAAGTTGCGTGCGCGTAAGTGGCGGCCAATCTTCAGTAGAGAGAGATCTACTTGTTTTCTGTTTTCCATCGTCTGAGTTTGCCACGGTGTACCCTGCAGTGGGCGCCGTTCCCAGATGCGTTGGCTTACTTCTTGTAGTTGACTGCGTTCTTCGCGAAGATCTTCGACGGTGACGTCGTCGTCTTCGCCGGACTTTTTCCGCGGCCTCTTTGTGGGTAGAGCTGTCTCGCACCATTTGTCTAAGAATAGTAAACTCCTTCTTTATGCGTGGACAGTCTTAGGAAGATGCACTGTGGGCACCTTGACAATTAGGGCACTTTAGTATGGTTGCGCTGCATTTGTCCTCGGTATGTGGTTCTGAGCATCGGGGGCACACTTCGGAGTTCCTGCACGCTCCCTGCACATGGCCGATCTTCTGGCACTTATGACATCGCATAGGTTTTGGTATAAATGGTCGGACCTGGTGACGAAAGTGGCCAACCTTCACATGGGAGGGGAGACAGTCCCCTTTGAACGTAATTCTCACACAATGTGTGTTACCAAGGCGACTGACATTCACAATGACGTTATCTTCATTTGCCGGTTTTATTAGCACTGAAAGATCCGATTCTGGAATTTCAGTGGCGATGTCATAAATTACTCCTGTTGACGTGGTGCTATCAGCTGGTATTATAGACTTGACACTGATGTTACCCAGTTGCGTTACTTTTTGAAGTGCGTTTAGCGCACGTGGGTTCAGCACATCGATTGCCAAGATGTTCTTTCTTGCGTTTAGACGTATTTCTTTGATCTGATTTGGCGTAATATTCTCGAGATACACAGAGAGCGCTTGCCTGTTCAGCCCGCGTAGACTGTCGGTAGCCTTCAGTGGCACAAACAGGATAGAGTGAGGCCATCGCTGAGGGGCAGTTTTCACGGTAGTCGTGCTTGATGCCGAAGATGCATTGACGATCCGTCGTTTAGCCTTGCGGTACAGGACGGGTTGGAAGCCGTCGTCCGAGGACTCGTCGCTTGATGCGGAGTATAGCTCAGTGTCCTCACTCTCACTGGACGCGTTTCCTCGCTTCCTCGAAGCAGTCCCAGCGGTCGAACCGGACTCGGACGGTGCCCCGTGAGGTTGAACATAAGGATATCTTGAAAAGATAGTTTGTGATAATGGGCCCCAGTTCACATCAAAGAAATTTGTCTACTTCCTACAAGAACGAGTGATCCATCTGTCGCATTTATCTGCTTATTACCCGCAGGGAAACGGACAGATCAAGCGGTTCAACCACACGTTCAAAACTTACCTCCAATTGACCCATATGGAACAACGTTGGCTGCAAGCGGCTGTACGGGATTGTATCGCCAGATACAGTTGTACGCAACACGCCACAACAAAAGTGGCCTCTGCGGTATTGTTACATGGAAGGCTGCCAAGAACAAAGCTTGACATATTCGGCTTATCGCCTGAGTCCTTCACAAAGGCACCCTACCAGGAACTGGCCAGGTTTTAGCCATATGTCACGCAAAGGCAAGAATACAGCAAAGCCTACACTGACAGGAGGCGAGCGGCAAAACCAGCAACAGTGGTAGTGGGAGACATGGTGCGGGTGAAGAAACCATCGGTTTCATTCAAGGGTGACATGTCCTTCTCGAAACCAAGAAAAGTCGTCATGCAGCATGGTCCAACATCCTTCATTCTCGACGACGGCAAAACATAGAACGCGGCAAAGCTGTGCAAGGTGCCTGCTCGGCGCCCTGGCGACAATGGCCGTCAGCAACATTCGGCCGGGCGTGAGTCGTCGTTCCATCACGATCCCTTGGATGCGACACTTCTCGCTCCAACATGGCAGCCAGCGTCTGCTAAGGCAAGTGTTCCCGCCGCGCAATCTGTGCCTAGGGAAGGCTAAGATTCCGGGTCACCAATGACATCAGCCGCCGGACTGTTTCCTGTTCCAGAAACTGCCACATACCCGCCCGTCAACCCTGCAGAAGAACCTGTGGTGTCATGCCCACCTAGTCATCGCACTCAGCCACACCGCGAGAGACGGCGACCGCACCGATATGGTTATTAAGTGGGAATGGACAAATATTTCGAAGTTGATGTACTTGTATATCCAGTGTATTCAATAATTGTGCATTTCTATATTGAGTGTATTGGATGTGTATATATCGATGTGCATAAATTGATGTGTGTATATCGATGTGCATATATCAATTTGCATATATCGATTTGCATATATTGATGTGTATATATTGATGTGTTAATAGTGATCTGTAAATATTGATATGTATGTGGGCGCGATGAACATATACTAATATATACTAACGTACTAACACGTTCACAAAACCTAAAACAAATGAGGGAGGAAAAATGTTGTATCCGGCAGTTTGGGTCTCAGTGTGTAGGTTGACAACACTGTGTCCTTGTGCTTGCATATATTTGTGGAAAGTCTAATAAAACGGCAGGATGTACGCAGCTGCTACCCGGGGTGTGTCGGTCACGTTACTCCTCCACTACAGGAGTCTATACGCAAACTGGCTTGGCGGAATCTGGGTGATATTAAATGCTTTAGGCCTCAACATTATGGTCTCAAATAAGGTCTGTGGCTGTGGGGAGGTTGGTGGCTTGGGTCTCCGGAGATTTTGGTTCTGGACTACACTCTAGCTTTCCTTGTCATCCATAGCTGTATGCTCGGATGCCACATGACATTCAGCAAAACGATGCGGACTTATTTGGTTTCCTGTGGTGGTGGTGCCGTTTGGTGATGTGTCGCTCGGTAGCTTTGACCGGGATGATACTTGGATGGTGGGGTCCGCTGGCTGGCAGTTAGAAGCACCGTCCAGTTGGATGACGGGTTGGAATCTTCACTGTGCGATCATCTCCTCTCTCCTAGGTGGGCTCCCCTACAATGGGAAGCCACCTCGGTGATGAGTGGAACAAGAGAACCGTTGACAGACGCCAGACGCATTCGTTGCAGCAGCATAGAGTAACACAGTATGGCAGCAGCACACCGCGACAAGGTTACAGCTCGCCGATCGAGAAGCGTGTCCCCGTAGTAGTAGGTAGCCACCTCTCGTTTAGTTCTCGAAATGTCCGCTGGATGGTGGTACTTATATATGATGAATATATGTTTAAAAGATGCGATGTGGCGGTGCTTGGAATGTTGCACAGACGGACGTAGGGACAGACGCACGGACGGAAGCAAGAACGAACGTACCGACTGACGGAAGCTTCGCCCCACTCACCATCATTCACTCCATGGATAAGCTGCGATTTTTAGGGGCGAAGCTCCTTAAAGCTGCACCCGTTCGTCCCTCATCGTAGTCGTAGTGCGAACCAGTCTTACGCTTTGACCTGCAAGATGGTGCCGGTGGGAGATTCCTCTTGTGCGTTGTTGAACAATAAAAAATTTGCAGCGTGTGCGTTAACTAAAAGATGAATTCTCCTGTATCTCATTAACCATTAGCAGCCATTGGCATGTACATTGAGCACTATCTGACAAGAAAGGGTTGCTACGTTATACTCGCTGGGCGTAACTTCCTTGGTTTTAGAAAGGTTTAGCGAGCGTTGGGCCGCAGTGCCATGGATACAGTGAACTAGTATATACCATGAACTCGAGGTGGTTAAAGGTGGGAAGTAGACATGAAGCGCAAGTCGTAAGAAAGTGTGCGTGTGTCACCTTTCGTTTAGTCCTTGGATGGTCGGCTGGATGGCGGTGCTTCTATGTGGGGAATATATGATGAAAAGATGCGAGATGGTGGAACTTGCAGTATTGAATAGATGAGCCAATGGACACACAGACAGATACATGGACGGACGCACGGATGGCTGCACGCACGGATGTACGCATGGACAGGCGCACGCGCGGACGGGCGGATGGATGCATGGACAGTCACACAGATGGACGCTTGGACGGACGGAAGCAAGAACGAATGGACGAACGGATGCTTCGCACCACTCTCCATAATTCACCCCGTGGATATGCTGCCATTTTTTTCTTTCTTTCTTCCTCAGTTCATTGTCCCCCTCTCCTTTGTTTTTTTAGTTCTGTTTAGAAAAAGTTGTCAGATCACACGTACAGTGGGAATCAATGATATGCGAAGCACGAATGAGAAATGTTGATATGCCACTTTAAAATCAGCACCATTAGAGAGTTTTAGTATTGCGTACGCTGCGTACGTGGCGGCGTTGCGTACGTAGGGACGCCACGTTCTGCGTAGTGCGCATGCGCAGACCGCAACGCGCACGTATCGCGTTACGTACGCAGCTGCCACGTACGCACGCATGAGATGCGTGCGTGCGTACGTATGAGGTGATCGCGCCGCTTTCGAACAAATTCGCGACAGCGCGAGACCTCGTTTTGCAAAATGGCGGCATCGAAGGCAAGCACCGACCGGCTCTGTGGCTTAAAATATGACCATAATCTGGCTACAACACTTGGATTGGCTCACATTGGCTGTCAACAACACGTACTTCTATTTTGATCTACCAGATGAAGCAACACGCTTCATGCTCGTTACGTACGCGGGTACTACGGCGTACTAAAAGCCGATTAGTGGCAAACGACGCCACGTAACGCAAGACGCTTGCGGGATGCGTACGTAGCACCATTCCGCAGTACTAAAACTCTCTATTAACGTTACGGGATGGAGGTAAATGATGTCGTACATGACTTCCGTGTCATGATTATCATGTTTGAATGTGGCTTTTACCTTCGTAATCTATTCAAGTCACGTGATACCAAATTTAGTATATGTGGAGCTAGCAAAACTGCCGCGAGTGCATCAAGAAGGGCCCAATATACTTCAATGTAGCGTTGACGCGCGTGCACGCTGGGCACAGCGACGCTACGTTAGCAAAACGCGAGCGCTCTATAGTCTGACGCCAGGCGCAACTGGCGCGATCGGCGTCCGTCGGCGCGGCCCGACGCAACCTGCGTGTAATGCCACACGCTGCATTTCACGCCTACGCGTTACGTAGAGAACACTGCGTCTCCCTCTTCTCGTGACGGAGGGACGCTGGACGCGCTGAAACGCGCATGCGTCAAAGCAACGGAGCGTGGCTCGCACCTGCGAGTATATGGCAAGACCAGCGCCTGCCGTGGCAACGCCGGTATGAAGCGACGAAGTAAACGCCAGCGAGCACACGCACCACGTCACGTCGAAATGCATTGGCGCCTTGACAGTGGCAATTAGTCATGTTCTCACATCACACGCTTCTCATGATTATCACGTTTGCACTAGTCAAATGCTTTCGTCATCTATTGACGTCACGTAATGCCAAATTTCGCATATGTGAAGCTAGCGAAACAGCGGGCGAGCGCATCTTGAGTGTGGCATGTAGTCATGATGTTACATGACATGCATCTCATGATTATCATGTTTGCATCAGTATCATACCTTCGTCATCCATTCACAACCCGTAATAACAAATTTGGTATAAGCGAAGCTAGTGAAACAGCCGCCAGCGCATCATGGGCGTGGCATGTAGTCATGTTACATGACACGCATCTCATGATTATCATGTTTGCACCTGTCACATACCTTTGTCATCCAATCACGTGCCGTAATACTAAATTTGGTATATGTGACACTAGTGAAACGGCCGCGAGCGTATCATGAGCGTGGCATGTAATCATGTTGTTACATGACACGCATATCACGATTTTCACGTTAGGGTCTGCCATTGTGTTTGTCAAGTCATACCATTGCCGTTTGCAACATGCCATGTGAACTAAACCACCGCAAGAACTGCAGGACCATGAAATGTAAATCATGTCATTTATGACATATATCTCATGATTTTCATGTTATGACTAGTCACATATGTTCTTCATACAGTCATGTTATGACATACCAAGTTTGGTATCGATACCATTACCGAAACGGCCAGGAGAGCTAAAAGTCGTAGGCGGTTAGATAGATAGATAGATAGATAGATAGATAGATAGATAGATAGATAGATAGATAGATAGATACGCTCAAAGTCGCCGATGCTGGCTAAGAAATGCTTCGCATTTAAAAGTAGTGAACGATCGACAGCGGTCACCGTCCCACGACGCCCTGGGAAAGCTGTGCCTCAATGAGTGTTAAGAAAACGTTGTTAACGATTTAGAGTACCTGGTACTCTACGATGGGAGAGCAAAAAGCCGTCCCGTGGGCCCTACCCACAACGTTCAGCAGCACGTTGTGGGTTTTTTGTGTGTTTGGAAAAAGTGGGTAACAAATTAGAGCACTAGTAACTCAACTATGGGAGAGCAAGTGTTGCTAAACCCTGGGTGTTTAGAAGTGGTTGACGATTTCGAGTACTTCGTACTCGACTATGGGAGAGCCTAAAGCCGTCCCTTACATTCTCGAAGCCAGAGTTCCGGCTGCCTCTGTGTTTAGAAAAAGGTGTTAACGATTTGAGCACTTGGCACTCTACTATGGGAGAACATAAAGCCGTCCCGGAACATGGTGCGTTTATGTTTGGTGGGGGGGGGGGGGGGTTAGAAAGAAAGGGTAACGATTTGGAGTACAGGGTACTCTACTATGGGAGAGCTTAAAGCCGTCCCGATGTTTGGTGTTTAGAAAAAATTTATTGCCACAAACGTCAATAACACTCAACAGAACATTTCCGTCTTAGACATACTCTAACGATGATGACAAGACAGACGTCATTTACATGAACATGGATATGAGATGACGTTGAAAAAACATGTACATTCGATGGTTCACTCAAACACAACCACAAAATACTTCAAGGTAAACAAGAGACAAATAAAACATAAATATGTACATTTTGCATATTTACATGTTGGCATGCCATTTCTGCCGGCACATCGACAGATCAGCCTACCAATACCAGGCCGGCCGAAAGACAAGTTTCACTCGTCCGTCATAGACCGACACAAAAGGGCAAGACCAGTGCCGAAGAAATTCCTCTTCACCGAGGAAGAAGAGCTCCTCCGACAAAACAGACAGCAGCTCCGAGTACAATAGTTCTAGGATCGGGTAGAGCGCGCGGCGGCGGCGGCCCGCTGCAACCGCCTCGCAGCGGTTGCGCCAGAGGCAGAAAGCGCCGGCAACAATGAGAAGACAAGCGAAGCGGCCTCGCGAACAACGCCCAGAAGAAACGAAGCGATTTACTCTGAGGCAGTGAAATCCAGCATGTACGGCTCTCCAAAAAACGCGAGCAATGATACAATGCCTCAGAAAATGCTGATTTGTTTCCCGAAGGGAGCAGTTCGGACATGTTGCTGACTGGACTATTCTCCACCTTTCGAGGCGGTCGAGAGTGGGAAGTACACCCCATCCCAGGCGCCACATGAAGTCCCGAAGGTGTCCAGGCAGAAAGGAAGCCGTTAAGGAGCTCCAAGACACCCGTCTAGAGCGAGCACGGCGAGCTGGCGGGACCAACGGAAGCAACAAAGCAGCAGTTGTCTCAACTATGTGGTTGTTCAAAACATCTATGCCAGGACAGCTCGACTTGACATGGCGAAAAAATGCAACAGTTGTTGCATAAAACGCAGGAAGTGTTATTGACTGTGGCCCCCTGTTAAGTTGCGCATTAGGCATCAAATGGCGAAGGTGAGTACCCAGAAAGTAGTATGCAAGCGTTCGTGCGGGAGATTCCTCCCCTTGCACTAGGCGCAAAAGGAAACGCAGTGCCAGCAGCCGACAGCGTATGGACACTGAAGGGAAAGCAAAGCCTCCTTGAGCACGCTGCTGTCCCAGTGCCGCGCGAGAGACCAACTCAGTGCCGCCTGACCAAAAAAAGGAACACAAAGCAGACTGTAGTGATCGCACGATACGTAAAGATGGTTGCACGACGTGAGAAAGGTACCAAATGCGACCGCAAAATACAGTCTGCGCAAGGTACCTCCGCTCAAGAAGCGGGAAGTCAAAATCCTGTGCATCCTGAATTTTCAGTCTTACTTCCTCGAGAGCGTTTAACCAAACAGATTCGCAAATGCCGTAGTGGTTGTATGAAATACCTAAAATACGAAGGGACGCGGCCGGCTGAATGGGAACACCGGCGCTAAGCCTGGAGTTTGGAGAGCCAATGAAGAAATACCGGGATTTGGAGATGTTCAACGCTGCACCTGAAATGTCGCCATACTGGGAAAATACATGCAGGCTGTGCGAAAGGCTATCTTTATCTGAAAGGTACAAGGTTATATCATCAGCGAAAGCTGTGACTTTCACGACACCGCTACCAGGAAGCGCAAGACCCCGGACACGTGAATCCGCGTCAAGAGCACGCAAGTATGGCTCAAGGCTGAGGACAAATAGCACAGGAGACAATGGACAACCCTGACGGACCCCACGTGTTATGGAAAAGGCAGCACTTTCCCAACCATCCAGAACTAGTGTGCTTTTCAGACCAGTGTACGTATTTTTAATCATTTCCACAAACGAATGAGAAAAGCCGAAGGCTGTGAGCACATTAAAGATATACGCGTGCTCTAGTCGGTCAAACGCTTTTTCCTGGTCCAAAGACACAAGGATACCACGCGCAGATCGCGACAAAGTATAAGCTATGATATCCCGTGTCGTATATGACAAGCTGTGT
Organism: Rhipicephalus microplus; assembly: GCF_013339725.1. Taxonomy (NCBI): domain Eukaryota; kingdom Metazoa; phylum Arthropoda; class Arachnida; order Ixodida; family Ixodidae; genus Rhipicephalus; species Rhipicephalus microplus. Next base: position 100,375,560 of record NC_051171.1, on the reverse strand, counting down.
ATTTCTCGTCCAAGCACTGATGAAGTCTGGTGATGACCTATTAGGGTGTTCAACAGACCCCTCAAACGTTGAACGGCTACCGCCGCGAATATCTTATAGTCAACGTTGAGGAGCGTGATAGGTCTCCAATCTTCAGGATTAACAGAGGAAGCATCACCCTTTGGAATAAGCACAATGCGTCCATCTCGAAAACTTGATGGAAAGACACCGTCCTCGTAGCATCGCCGGATTACCGCGGTAAATGTAGCACCAATCTCATCCCAAAATGTCAAGTAAAACTCAACAGGTAAACCGTCTGGCCCTGGGGCCGTTCCACGTTTCATAGATTTCAGTGCCACCTTTACCTCTTCAGCCGACGGAGGGATGTGCGGGCAATCTGCAACTTCTTGAGGAATACGGGGCAAACTTCTAAGCATTGGCGGTGTTTCATCACAGTTAGTCCGCATGGCCGAACACGACATTGCTTCAAAATGCGCCAAGAAAACAGATCGATCACGCGTAGGAAGCCGCTGCGCAGGTGGTATTTGTGCTGTCATAGAGACAGGTGACTGATTGCCCAAAAAAGGAATGTCTCGCGTAGCGCAGCACCTCGGGATGTGCACATGGGTTGTGTCTACAGCGCCATGCTGCTGCCGCCAGGGACGAAGCAGCAGTCAAGCGCTGAAAGCGTTCACGCAGTTCACGCTGCCACGCTCGCATCAGAGGAGAAGGCGTCTCGGCGCGCAAAGCAATGCGTAACTTCATCGCGGTATCAGCAAGCTCTTCAGAAACGCGTCGACGAAGCGAACGCCCCTCTACCGCGCAGCGCAGGCGCCACTGTGTTTTAAGCGCATCCCAATCTTCAGGACCAGACGCCGTGAGCGACACACGTATTGCGCGTGACAAATCTGATCTTGAGCGCGCGTCCTGCAGGACGCGAACATCAAGACGCCATGGCTTTTCTGAGAAAGAAAATGGAACTTCGAGCTTCAAGACAATAGGCCGATGATCAGATACGTACACAGGAGAAGGTGGGAAGGACGGAACGCATAAATCAGAGACAAACGCCTCTAACGCTCGTGGGATATAAGCCCGGTCGAGCCTGCTGGAGGATCGTCCACGTCGCCATGTCCAAACAAAGGTATTTCCGTGCACTACATTGTGCGCGTCTAGTAATGAAAAGTGGTGGACAAGGCGGCGAAGCTCGCGTGAATTCCAAGCAGACCGGCCCCAGCCAGGACCTTGTACATCGGTTCGCGTATTTAGAACGCAGTTGAAGTCGCCAATCAAAATGACGTCACGACCGTCAAGAAAAAACACATCCAGGTCTCTAAAAAAGTCATTAGACTGTCCAGCTTGCGCTGGCCCATACACACACAGTATCCTTAATCTGAAAGAAAAGTAGCTACAGTCTAAAGCCAAAACCCTGCCCACGCCATCGTAAAAAGCATGATGATCCCTTAATAGAGCTCGGTTAAAAATAATAATACCTACTCCCGTAAAACGAGATGTAGCAAAAGAGAAATAACAATCTAGGTTGAACCTTCGTTTAAAAGCAAGCACGTCGGATAGCGAGAAAAAATTTGTTTCCTGGAGGCACAAAACATCACAATTTGCAGCGCGGGCGACACTAATCACTTCAGCCTGCTTTGCCGGACTGCGAAAACCCTGAACGTTCAATGAAATAATATGCAGTGTAGTAGCCATAATAAAAAGCAAAGACTAACCTGGACGCATAGTTCTAGACGGTGTCCTGGAAAGTGTCCAGGGGACACTTGCTCGACCAAATTACAACGCACTGTTCGACCCTCCAGAAGAGGGTCGAGGTTTTTTGGACCGTTGGGATTTACCACGGCCATCACTGCGTTCATCGGAGCAAGAGCTGGAAGTGTGCCCTCGCTTTGTTTCACGTGGAGCTCCCATTTCAACGTCAAAATTGGCAAGGCTAGACAGTCCGATGCTACTATCCAGTCCCAGGCTGAAGCCGTCTTCCGAAGACGTGTCCTGAGGAGGTAGGGACTGAGCCGCCGGCAAGCTTGGATCCACATTCTTGATGCTGGCAGCACTGTCCGCGTCTCGGCAGTCCGGTGTAGGCACCCTTTGTGTGGGCGATTTTTTACGTGTACGACGCGATGTCGAAATGGTCGGAGCGGCCGCAACAGAAGAGGCTGTGGTGTTTTCGCCACTGTTTTCCAAAATAACCGGGGTCGTAGGGCCAACTCCAACAGCAGCAGCCTGATAACTGGGGTCATTTGTGCACTGAACATCAAGTGGCGTCAAAGAAGAGACGCCGACGCCGTTTTCAGGGCAGTGCGTTGCGTCTTTCGAAGCGCACGGTTCCTGCACCAGCGGGGAGGCCGACGCGCCAAGCGTCGCATCGACAATCGCGCTTTCGTTGTGCGCTTCGTTTGAAGGAACTTGTAGGGGTGAGGCCAGCACAGCGTCGGTGACCTCCTCTGCGTCCCCCGAGTCGGTAGTTGGTTCCACAACCGGTGTCAGTGGTGGAAAGGCACCAGCGGCAGCGTCTGAGTAAGAGCGGCGGACAGGGCAAACCACAGTTGGGTGGCCGTCCCCGCAGCGTCGACATGGGCGGTCACATCCATCACTAACGTGACCGTGCACACCACAGCGACCACAATACGGTGTTGTGCACTGGGCTCGTAGATGTTCCCCTGAGCCGCATCTTCGACATACATGCTGGAGACCACGGTAGTCAAACGTAGCACGGTGACCGGAGATGCGCAGGTAGTTCGGCACAGGATTAGCGGCGTTCATCTCCATTCGAACATACCGCGTTCCAGTGAGTACGCCGCGTCGCCCGCTCATCAAACCACTGGTGACAGTGAGCACCTTGCCATATGGGGATAACGCTTGGACGAGAGCTTCGTTTGAGACGAACGATGGCAGGAACAGGCAGGCGACGTTGGTCACTTGTGGGCCAACGGGAACGACTTGAACACGCTCGCCGCCGATCACCAGGCAGCCAGCATTGACGATTAGAGACATGGAGGCCATGCTCTTAACGGTGACTTGGAAGTTTCGAGCTCCCTGATGCTGCACGCAGTATACCTCTGAGAGGCCGACTATTGAGGCCGTCGCATCAACGACGGTCTCGGCACTAGTCCCCGTAGGGACAACAACGTCGAAGACAAGCGCCTTCGAAGGCGTCCAAGACGCGACGGGCACCATGACTCGTACTGACGGACGCCCCTGACGTAGAACGATCAGGGACGTCCTTAGCACTTACTCAGCACCTGTTTGGTTGTATAAACATCATATTTATTAGGCTATGTGTGCAGGCAGTCATGCGCACAGAGCCTGGCCTCACATAATTTATCTCTTCTATTGTCACTGGTGACTTTTCCTATATAGGTTGAATTACTTAGTGAAGAATTCCCTTTCTCTTTGTGTACTTTTGATTGAAGACCACTTTTACGTAATATGATTTTGACTTTTTACCTAACATTAGACTGTCGTACTTTTTCTCCCTTTTTTATCTCTCTTTCTCTGTATTCGTTGTCTCATCGATCGATGTTAAAGCATCCCTCGCCAGACTAATCAGCGGATTTCTTTTGGAATCGAAGCAGAGGAGGGGAGACAATGAAGAAGGGCACGAATAAAGGACGCGTCGTTTCCTGATGATGTTAATTTTTTATCTAGGACACACGTCAAACCACGGCCGCAACTATTTTGTTGTAGAGATCACGTGACCTTTCGAACGCGGGCCGAGGTGCGCGAGCTTCGTCTTTGCGAAACCGTGAAGCCGAGGTGTTACGGCAACCATAGAGTTTCTTAAAATTAACTGGAGGGGACTCGGTCCCTGCCTTCCTTCAGCGACCATTGGAATGATGGGTAGTACACACGTTTGCCTAGTCTTCGTACTTGTGGGCGGGGAATCGTACTTGCGGCTTCGTTTATTGCTGTGTTTCGGTTTGGTTTTGAAAGAAAGACTCCACCCTTTTGAACTTCGTGACCCGATTCAGAAAGGTAAGTCTAAAAAAAAAATAAGGTGGTAAAACGCAGCCGCTGAACATTTGCTGATTTTCGTTTCGTGAGAAATCAGCTCCAAGCCACAAGAACATACACGGAGCCAAAAACAGACCAGAAGTAGGAATATTAGACAAATGTGTGTACTACCCATTATTCCCATGCTCGCTGAAGCGCCGTGCGTTGCAGCTCCCATAGGCACTAGCCCCCGAGTTCCTTCTACTGTATATTAGGAAACTCTATGACGACAACCATGCGCGGTACACAGTGATACAATTCATCCCATGGACGAACTTAAATACACCTTTTCTTTATCAGTGAGAGCTACATAGTGGGTGCCTACTCAATCACCCTTTTAAGGAAAACAATCTTGCCTGCCTTGATGATTTCGCGTGTGATGCGGTCTCGGCATTTGGCGACAATGATACTATCTGAATATCTTGGTAATTTCGTTAAGAAGCTCAAAACCGATAGTGAGCAGGGTGCATAACATGTGCACGCAACTGTGTGTGACCTCACTCAGGCTCAGGCCGCTTCCCGTGACCGAGCTTCACGGATGCATTCCGGGAAATGCATTAGCATACCGACGAAGGAGTCATCGCTCTTGCTCATCGCCTGTCGGCTTCGAGTTCGATGCACTGCGTCCCCTTACACACAGCTGGCCCGTTCGCTCATTGATTTGACGTAGTCGCCATCAGGGGCGGCTCCATCCGATCCGAAACGTCCGGCTGATCGGTGGCTGACGGAGCACTGACGCGAGTGCCTCGCTATCGTGCTCCAGCACGCGACCCGATGACCAGAAGCGACGATTCAGACACGACACCGGCAGAAGGGAAATGAAAATCAGAGGTGGAGAATATGCCGATACGCATCTTAAGAGAGAACCGTGGTTGCGGAATAAGCGGAAGGCGTTGATCGTCGGGAAGGGCGTTAGCAGAGGCGCGTTTTGTATGTAGCGGTTTCCGTTGCGTGACAGGCGTCGACCTAATGAGGTGTGAGGAGGAAGGGAGGTTGAGGAATGGTACGAGACGGCCATGCCAGGGACTGAGTATCAAGGAAGTGTTGCAGGCGAGTTCGCATGCATGGAGAAGCCTCAGACAAGCGGTTGTGTAATGGACCACCTAGCATCCGGTGGGTGCGCGCATGGTGACACTTTGGGTGAGGCTAATAGTTGTGGCGCATGTTTGCTTTGCTGGCACACCGCACAGACTTCGTATACTGGAGGCTAGAAAAATGGGGAGAGGGCGAGAGATTGTTTTGTTTTAATGCACGCTGCAGACGGGTATATCTGGCCGTGCAGCTGTGGCATGCTATACTCCAGATAGCGGAGTTGATGCGTCAGATGATAGTGGTGGCGATGCATGAAAATCTCCAACACACACACACACGCACACACACACACACACACACACACACACACACACACACACACACACACACACACACACACACACACACACACACACACACACACACACACACACACACACACACACACACACACACACACACACACACACACACACACACACACGCAGGCGTTTTTTTCTTTTGGAGTTCCAGGACAATGGAAGTACTGCGAAGGGGAAGTCGTTCAGCTGCTCACTGTGTATGAAACTTGAACACAGGTGGTCACATATCTCTAGACATTGCAAATATATTTCTAGCTCTTACTTGCTTTATTGCTGTAATAATAATAATAATAATAATAATAATAATAATAATAATAATAATAATAATAATAATAATAATAATAATAATAATAATAATAATAATAATAATAATAATAATAATAATAATAATAATAATAATGCCATCTGGGGCTTTACGTGACACGACAATATAACCACAAGGCTCGCCGTATTGCAGGGTGCTGGAAACTTGATCCAGCTGAGATTGAATGGATGAATTGAAAAACTTTATTATTGTCCAATAAGTCGCGCAAGTGTCGTAGGCCGAAGTGAGCCGCTCCCAAATTGCGACCGAAAGACCAACTTTTCGGCCGCTTCGTGGGCCCGTATGCAGTGATGTTCCGTACTATGCCGAAGAATTCCTGGTCAGAGATATGAAAAATCCTTATTTCGGAGATTATTCTCTGCAAACGTTGATGAAAATCTCAGCATATTTTTTTTTTGCACAAGAGTACTAATTTCCGCCCTCGTACATGCACACACATACTATATTTACGCGTGTCTCACGTAATGGCGACTTTTGAAATCATGACTATACTCTCTCCACTGCCGCACAACAAAAACATGGAATTCAAATATTATTGGTACACTGCACATTGTGGGCTTTAGGTCTAACACCACAAGTGAACTAGGAATTACGCGCGTAATTATAAGAACCAAATCTGAAAGGTTAATCTTGCGTGGTGCATGCGCCAGAACTGATTAGAGCAGATAAAGGCCCACTGTGGCCGCTAATTATCGGTCGTCATAGGAGAATTTAACCATGCCTGAAATTCCGTGCAATATAACAGATTCCCCTTTTCCCTTTGGCTCAATATGACAGGCGCAAATTCCCTGCGCTAAAAATCCCCGCCCTTATGATTGCCCGTAATTGTCCGTCTATATTGTAGAACTGGGTAGAGCTACGTCCCACCGTTCTTCAGCATTTTCCTTGTCACTGCGTAGCGTGGAGCAACGCCAGAGCATACGTATGAGCGAGGTCTATAGTGTCTCGTAATTTATCACATGTTGTAGGAATAGAGAACTCCGGGTAAATTTTGTTATTTAACAGCGGTTTCGCATATATTAGCGTGCTTCGAAATTTATTGAACGAGGCAAACGCACCGTGACAAGGACATGTAGCAAGCACGAACACATGGCGCTCGTAATCGTTCCTTGCGCACTGTAGTCAAGCGCACAAAAGTGTCTGAGTTCGTTTTTAAGTGTGAATACACTTTATAAGCGACCCCAAATCATCCACCGCCGTCGGCGGCATCCGCAGTCTTCTCTCTATCTTTAAAAGAAAGAGGACTTGGTGGGCCGCAGCGCGACGCTCTACCGAATAAGCCACGGACGCGACGCTGATATCGGTGTCAGTAACGCGCCTTATACCCCCTCTCCCTTCGCTCGCTCCTCCGCTCTCCTCGCTCGCTGTAGCTGCACGCGCACCCGTCTCTCTCGAGCGCCCGCCTTCTCTCTCAGTCTCCCGTCGAGAGCGGGTCGTGAGGGGGAGTAAAGTTAAAATCCGTTGGCATTCGCCAGTGAGTTAACGTAAACTCCCCCGTGTGATCAAATTGCAATTCCCAGGAACCATTACACCATAGAGGCACCATAGTGTGTTTAATAAATATAATAGTGCGAATTAATAAATACCCCTCATAGCATCACCCCGTGTATTCACACTTAACCATGTTCACCCTCGGGGAAATGCTTGGGAGTTTTTTGTTGTCCTTGTGTCAGTACGCTTACCGCATGCACTACGCCACTTTACCAATTAGCTCGGACCCATGCTCCTAAATCTAGGCACACGGGCTTCCAGCATTTCGCCAACATCATAATGCGACCGCTGCGGCCAGATTGTCGCGCTCTAATGTTTTCCGCTCTCGAAAAGAAACGCATACGGGGAGAACCGCCCACGCAATACCTCGGCAGCGACGTGTACTTGCATCTCCAGAGGCTCAGCAATGTCTTCAAGAGACTACGCGTCAGTTCATCTGTGCGTAGCGGTAATTTGCGGCGTCGCGTTGACACCACGCCCGACGACGCACAACGACGAAGGAAAGGGACGCCCACCGCACACGTGAATAAAGACGACATAATCAAATCAGCGAGCACGACGCGCGTTTCGAGTCCACCTCGAGTGCGACGACCTGAGCGAGTAGTAACAAGATGGTGGCAAATGTACGATTCCGCGAGGCTTTTGCTGCGTATACGACGGGGCGCGTCGTTGCGCAGTGCCTTCCCTCTTGTAGGTCCGCTGGGCCTTCTTCAGAGGGGCCTGAAAGCCCCTTAAACAGGGACAGCGAAACGCGGAAGTAGCGTGATTACGGAACCCAACGAGCTGTGTCCTCTGCTGTGGAGAGGCACTGCACTACGACAGAAAAAGAAAGAAAGAAAAAGAAACGAGAGCTAAATTAGTTTGCCTTCTATGTCGTGATGATGTTGTCACAGTCCCAAATAACGAGGAAGCCGATTTAACGGGTGAAGACCTTTGACGATGTCTTCTCGTTCGAGTCGAGCAAAACTAAGGACACATTATTTCTGCGTGCATCTAAACGAGGCAGAAATTTATGAAAGATCCATAAGCTTGAAGATATAAACAATGCTTGAACAAACATTGCCGCTAAACAAGCAACGTTTCAACAAGTGCTGTTGCCTTTTTGAAAGCAGCAACTGGCGGCGTTACCGTGTCTACTACCAGCGCCATTCCCCTGTTCAAGGAGAGAACACATTTGTTTGGTCCGGAATGGAGAGTATACGAGGTCTTCGTACACCCAACTCCTGACTAGTTTCGTGTCGGGACGGCGAAGTCGCTACGATGTTCAGCTCTTGGCCATCTGGAAGGCCCGTGAGAGGGCAGGAAGGCTTGGCCTCCGTGTTCAAGAACCTTCCGTTATTTTGGTGTGCGCCTGCAGTGACTTGACTTCGTGCAAGCGTAATATGGGTTTCGGTTTTTTTATTTATCATTATTTTTAATAGCATCGTGATACGTTTAGAGAACACGGTATTTTAAAGTGCAGGGACACATCTGCCACATCGTGAAGTCATTTCATTAACGTTTTTGGTGGTAGTAGTCATTCGCTGCACAAGGACCAGCGCAGTAACAAGACGTTGACGAACGGTGAAGTCCGAACAACCCGCATTCGTGATGAACTATAGACTCTTAATCGCTCTCGGTCCTTAATCTGAGTAGCTTCGGCAGAGGGGCATGTATAGTGGACTGCAGGAGTGAGTACAACGACACAACAGCTAAGAAAGCTGATCCGGCGTGAACCCCATAGAAAGTATCTATAGGCCTCGAATTTAATGTCTCTATCTTTAGTCATCCCTATTCATTTAATTAGTTACAAAGCTAAGCAGAACTTGACAGTCACATTTGTTTTGAGGCTGTGTTCCGTGAACCTTTGTCACCTCTTCATGCGGCTGTAGTTTTTCGGGCGGTCAGCTGTGCCGATCCTTTAGACGTTCGCTACGCGAGATATTTCTGCCAACGCAGGTCGGAAGATCCATTGCGGTAGCGGCCGTTGGTGCAGCCTCATTTTCACGCTGGATAAAGCAGTCCATTAGATTCGCGGGCGGGCTTTCATCTTGTCGCTCGGGCTTCCGTATCGTTCGACCGACTTTCTCATGCAGGAGAGCAAGGAAACTCTATACATAGCGGCGCACACGCACGCATGTACGCCGCGTATAAAAGGCTAACATTTACAGCAGAGGCCAATACGCAGTGAATAAAAGATACAGAAAAAAAACGGCCTTTTTTACGTATTCCCGGAAGACGATTCGAAGGCAAAAGACATTTTTTTTTCTTCACAGTCGACTGTATTCATTCCTGGATCCCGGATACAATGTAGTGCCTGACGTGGTGTTCCGTTGTATTCGAAATTGGCCCTAGTTTTGGCCAAGCGATGACGTCATTTGATGCCATCTTCCCACAGCCTCGAAATTTTTAAAGCAGGTAGCGCAAAGAAACAATGACACAAGTGAGGAAAAAGTACATGATACGAGCTCGCGTCTCGTGTATTTGTTCCTTGCTTGCACCGTTGTTCCTTTGCGCTATTTTATTCAACGTTAATTCCCTAAAGTAGCCCAGCTACCCGTTCTCGAAATTTGCGACGTAACGCAATGACATTATTGCACCGAGGCGCAAATTTCGGTGATCTGTGGCAATTACGTAACCATGTGACGTCGGTAGCTCTCTGGGATAACGTCACAACAACATTAATAAACTTACAAATGGGAAGACGACGCCCGAGGTTACCAATGCACCGTATATTGCACCAGAAGGCCCGTTACATACTATGGTAGCTTAGCGTGCCTGGTATCGCGATTGTAAGATAAAAGTCGCAGGTTCGTTTGCCGCTTTCAGCGCCCACACTATATACGATGCAACGAAACTGTAACATTGCTACAAAGTGCGCGAAATGCAACGAAAATTCGTGTGCTCAGATTTATATGCAAGTTCACGAACGCCAGCTGGTCGTCATTAACCCAAGGAGCGTTCCCCTTTACTGCATGCCGCATAATCACATCGATAATTTTGGCACGCTTCAGCACTGGACCGAACCGGAACGGTGACACCGGCTACTTCACAAATGGGACCCGGAAATGAGGTTCCGCATGCCCCCTAATATGAAACGGCAACTCGCAAGTATGATCCACGGCATTCGTCTTGGTGTGGCGTACACCAGACGTTACGCACATATCATCGGTTGCAGTGACACTGGTCCTGATTATGAACACTGTGATGTGCCAGAAACACTTGAACACATATTTTGTGACTGCCCAGAATATGCACGTCAACGACAAACACTGATTTCTTTTACTGAACGATATCGCTGTAGGTCTTTAACTGATGAGACCGTGTTGGGCCCTTGGCCAGACACCAACAGTGCAACTGTGGTCATAAGAGTGGTTATAACCTTTTTGGAAGCAGCTGGACTATATGCGTGGCTATAAAATCTTTCTCAGCTAGAAAGATATCTATATACGCGGCTCTCTATCTCACCATCGTCATTCACTAGTCTTTCTTCTCCCCTCCCCCCCCCCCCCCCCCTAGTGTAGAGTAGCACGAGCTATCGCTCAGTCTGACCTCTCTTTCTTTTTGTAAATAAACATGTTTCTCTCTCTTGGCACGTGAAACGACACCAATTATTATTATTAGAAGCATCCGATAAAGTGGTTTCGTGTCTGTGTCATTTTTATTCTACGTACGTGAGGCATGCCACTCTTGAGTATACCTAATGCAAGAGGTAGCTACCGTACAATGCCGAGCAAGCACCCCCCCCCCCCCCTCTTTTATTTCGAGAGATATGAATTAAGCTCAAATTGAACGCCAATGACTGGTCTGAAAACTAGCAAGCATTCCCATCTCAAATCTGGTCAGAATATTTATCCTTGACCGTAAGGGGAGGGGGGGGGTGCACTTGCTTGGCATTTTACAATTCTCTCGTGCACCTCTTGTTCACACCAGTTTATTTATGAACATGACAAAATGAGTGAGGCAAAAAATAGGAAAAAAATCACAGATAGCCACAGAGTAAATGATGGTGAGTGGTGCGAAGCATCCGTCCGTCAGTCCATGCGTTAGCTTGTCCGTCCGTCCGTACGTCCGTCCGTATGTACGTTCTTCTGTCTGCCCGTCCATCCAGTGAATACTCCAAGTACCGCCATCCAGTGCAAATTCTAAGGAATAAACGAGAGAAGGCTCTACGACGACATGAGTACGTACGACCTATACGGTGTAAGGAGCTTCGCCCCTAAAAGCGTGTGCCAGCTTCCCACTCGGGTCCCCCTCTCCTCTCATTTATTTGCCTATACATCCGGCCACGGCTCTCCTCTCATTTATTGGCTTATACATCCGGCCACGGCGAAAACGGGCGCATATCTCAACACACAACGTAAATCCTTGCTGGCAAAGTTAATGAAAAAGCACCAACGAAGTGCCACTTCGCGCATCGTTGACACGTCATCGACTTGACCGTTAGAACCCCGCGACTCTACACGCATACCTACACAGCAGCTGACTTCAAATTGATGAGCACGATTTTTATTCGCAGAGGCATCCAATTAACTCCCTAGGCACCGAAGCGAGTATCTACGATAACGACGCACGACGCGCGCCTGTGTGTGCGTCTCGCTGATCTCGTATGCGCACGCACGCTCTACGTGGCGTAGCTGCCGAATAACGTACGAGGCCGAATGGTGCATCGACGTGCTCGATAGTCTCCGCACCTTTGTGTAAACGGGTTTTCTCAGCAGGGACTAATCGAAACGGAACGGGCCTCCCGCTTGTATAGAGTTAAGTGAGAGAATTGGATGACGACGTATGAGATAGTCGTGTTCTTCAATACTTCGATCTTGTTAAATGTTCATTCTTTTTTTCTGGCAAACTGTGACGCGGAGGTTAAGCTACGTCTAACTTTCCCCGCATGGGAGTGCCCCGTGGTGTCGTCGTAAGTGGAGGCACTTCTCAGGATCGATAAATAAAGCACCTCTGCGTGGAATTACTGCAGCTGCGAAGAAACAATCGCCCACATTCCCAGCGATTGTACCCATCTCAACGCGCCAAGACAATAACTTACCGAAGCTTTACATAAACTAAAAGGCCGGCTTTTGCCGGAACAAACGGTTCTGTGTCAGAGGCCGAGTCCATCCTTCACCCAGAAGGCTTTGAAAGCTTCGTCACGTTTTTTTCCCGGAGAACTGATCTTAGAGATAGGTTATAGTGTCGTACTCTCTTTAATTTTGCTTTTCTTATTTCGCTATCTTTTGGCTTCTCTCTCTTTTTCTCTCTTTGTAACATCTCTTTTCTATCATCTTTTATTCCCCTTACCCAGCACAGTATAGCCAGCCGGTCTAACAACTGGCTAACCTCCCTGTCCTTGTGGTTACTTCTTTCCTCTTTCGCCTTACGTAGTTCGTATGTTATATGAGTAAATAAATGGTGAGGAGGCCCTTTAGATGGCTCAGATGTAGATATGGGGAGATTCTACGCACTGCTTGTTTACGTGCAAACAACGCTGATACTTCCTTTGTGCAAATAAGCAAATAAAGGCAAAAAAAGGTACTGGCTTATAATTGTAAAAAAAAATATACATCGGGGTTTTACGTGTCAAAAGCACGATTATCAGGCACGCCATAGTGAAAAGGAAACACACGTGACAGTGCTTCTTCCGTGTGCTTCCAACGTGTTTCTTTCTCGTAGCCGTGTGTTTTTCACGCTGTTAACCTAAGGTTGTGGAGATTTAACCTGAGCTTCGGAACATGAGGTCCGGAACCTTGTCGCGCTGTTGACCTAAGGTCCGGAAATTTCGACCCTCTGGTGTTCTTTAACGTGCTGTTGCATCGCAAGGCGCAATGACCTCTGGCGTTTCACATACATCTAAATTCGACCGCCACGGCCAGAATCGAACCAGTGACCTTTTCATGAGCATCCGAGCTGCGTAACCACTGTTCCAACGATGCGAGCAAGTTCAGGTTAGTAGTGTTACGTGTTACACACACATCGTGATCCTGAGTTGGGGCTTTTCGTAGGATTTTTCGTTTATCCTCGCTCACCTCCTTGATTACCGACAGTGCGGAACGTGGTACAATGTATCTCCTGTGTTCGTGCTCGTATTATGCACGCGCTGCCCTGTTTCGATAACAGTACTTCTTAATTAGTGTGCCGCTTGTTATGCACGGCGAGGCATCGTCTCCGAAGCTCTCGCCCGCACTCATCCCCGCGCAAGCCTCTGTAAAGTAGCCGATGCACCATATATACCCACGCGTGGTTCCTCGGCCCCACCCTAAACTTTATCGGCTAGCACATTCGATTAGCCCCTCATTATTACGCAGCATGAGAGTGTCGACAAATCATAGACACAATGTGCTGAAGCAGCCACGAATCAAACAAGTTTTCAAGAACTAAGTTGCGTTTTCTTTATTTTTCATTTATTACTGTAGTAGATTTTAGCGTGTGAGACAGCGTATAGACGCACGTACACTAGCAGCACCTGTAATCAAGGGTCGGACAAGTTACGCCTCCCGATAGATCTTCGCCGTGCCCTTCTTAAACATAATTCCAGCGGAAAGTCGATCCGTGAAACCGACCTCACGGTGGTGAGTGTTAGAATAGAAGCTTCTCGGATTAATAACGACGTCTCGAACTGGTGCGATGTGCCTCTAGATCGCGTTTATTATTAGCGGCTATTCGATGCGTGATGAAGGAAAGGAAGCCGCCGTCACCCCCGACGATTATAGCCCAGGTGTACCTTACACGTGTGCACACGGAAAAAAACGCTCCACACCCTCCATATATTTCCAACACCTTTCAATAGCGGCCAGTTTCAAAGCGCCCGATACAAGGCAATCGGCAAGAAACAACGGTGTTTATGAGATGCGGCCCGAATTACGCTGGGCGAGCGAAATATTGGTGTAGTATAGTGACCACCTCGATGCCACGTCTGAAGAGCAGCAGTTCTCGGTGTTCTCGATGAGGTATGCGACGAACTCGCGGCTTCGTAAATGCGGGGTCTAGGCATGCCCTCACTGATGTCTATGTCTTCATTCTGGACTTCTAATGTCATAATTTCTTGGCACTTAAGCAGTACTGATAGAGATGCCCCAGTATTTGAGTACGCTCATACGGCTGCGTTCAACATTAAATCAACAATAGCGCAAGACTATAGAAGCAGGAAGTCGTTGTTCGCGAAGGTGTACATTTGTGACGCGCGCGCCCCTCTGTGCGTCTTCACACGCACAAATCAGCAACTTAGTGTGCACATACACGTGTGTTTGTGCGCTTATGTGAAATTGTACGTGTTTCTTGTATGTGGAGCCCTGTAGTATAGTACCCGAAAAAAAAAAACACACCCCATCTTCGCATGCTATAAAATCCGTGCGCTGCTTCACAAGTAAACATAAAAGTACCGTCCCGTACACAGGATTCTCCATTTATAATTCAAGAGGCACAGCATGAGAAGCACGAACGGCGCATACAGCAAAAGAGATGCATGGTGATGCATGTTCGAGCAAAGGCATACAATTAGGCTTGTTCTAGATCACGGCAGATTTTATTGTCGTTGACTACATGGTTACGACATTACCTTTTCGCGAACAGTAATTCCCATCTAATATATTCGCATAACTTTCATGGCCGCACCGAAGTTCCTGTGCAAGCAGTAATTTTCAAAGTTATATTCATGCTAATACTGAATGACTACTAAATCAGTTGTAGCGTGGTCAACCTGTTTGCCTTTCAGAGGGGTAGCCAGAGATTTTTTGGTGGGTGGAATTCAACCTGACTTAATGCACGTGGGGCGACTGCTGCGCACGAACCTGCGCAGCCTCCGTCTCGTCACTGGTTAGCCCGTCGTGACACGGGGTTCTCCCTTGTCGTGAAACAGGGCCACCGCAGTTTCACTGGAGGCTCACATCACATATGGTGACTATAAAACTCGAGCTGCCAACCTCGGTGACATCCTTGCTTCTCTAGCTTCTCAAACGCAGCGGCGGCATGCTTGTTCAGCAGCTTCTATACCACGTTAATCAACAATCGTTACGTTTTATGTTGGGATGCCTCCTTTTATCGATGCGGCATCGCACATACAGATGTCAGTGCATGTGTTTGCGTGCGTACACATAAATACAAATTCAAAAGTAAAAAAAAGGAAGCTGTGGTGGGGTTGGGGGGCAAGGGGTTGTGGGAAAAACTCCTCCCAGACCCCCTCCCCCTTCATTCATGTCTGCTAAGTTATTGCTGCCTCTCCTCGATCTCTATCTCTCTCGCTCATTGCATAAAGCAATTACCGCTCTAAGCCGTAGTAACATGTTGACATAGGCTCACAGCATGAAAAACAGGTTCATGTCACTCGACAAGGTAACTTTATTGATTTATTTATTGTAGTAAGGTAACTAAACACTGCTAGACAAAATTGTGCTGGATGTTTTTTGTTTTCATACTACCACAAACTCAGCGCATAACATGTCAAGAGGTTAAAACCACAGAACATACACAACATAAACAAATGCGTATGATTCCGGCTGATTTAAAGTGCACATATCTGCCAATATTTGAGTGTGGTCGTGACGTTTTACGAAGGCAACATTATGGGCCAATAAAAACACTAGAAAGAAGTGCAATATTTCTAGTTATTTGCAATGCGCACACGGTTGGCATACTGCATTCATTATGTGCTATAGTTGCTGGTATGTACACGGCTGTCATTCCTGGTGGCTGTCAAAAAAAATACGGCCCCTATAAAGTGTCCTACATCCTCTTCAGAGATCGCCACGATTAGCATTCGGAGAAAAAGCGACCTACCACAGTTCGGTACTTAGTTTAAAGCCGGGGAGGTCATCAACCTCTAACAAAAAAAAAAAACTTCACTTCGCACTTGCATGGTCGGCATTGTGATGCCATTCACGTTTCAGAGCGGCATCGATAGGACTTGTTTCCTCGTCCAACCCTTTGAAGCTTTGAAAGCACATAGCGCATAGCATGTCTCAGTGCGCCAAGAGAAAACGGGCTCGGGGAGACCTAGTTTGAAAACGAGAATGAGAAGGCGGAAACGAGAAGTTACGAAAGAAAAATAACAACTTAAATATACGATATACGGGTTTGGTGATAAGAAGTAAGCAGAGGCCAATAGTTATGCAAAGGTTTGCCGATGGTGAAGTGCTGCCGTAAACAAACAGGCAAACAAACAAAAGAAAGAAAGTTTTCTGCGTCTTGACTCAGTTAAGCCTGGCTGTGCGTAGTCAAATGTACGGTTAACCTTATTGTTTAGCTTGGTTCTCTGTACGGTTAAGCTTCTTCAGGCGTGTGGCTTGCACTTCCTCAGTCTCCTCGGCTCGCTGCCTCCCATATTAAATGCCTTTTAATATGGTTAGGCAATTCAAAAGCACAGTATTAGCACACAAAATAATGAATAAGAATGATGTACCCTTTCACGCATTAATTTTAATAAAAGCCAGAGGTCGTACTCGGGAGGTCAAACAACAACAACAACATTTTAATCTGCCAATAGTACACAATGTCTACGGATGTCGAACAATACCTTTTGTTGCTGCTAAAATTTGGAACAGTATCCCTACCCTAACTAAACGTCTGGCATATATGATTCACGCAGGAAACTTTCTATCAGAGAGTTACCGGTTGCCATGCTAATATTATGGAAATATATGTACATCTCGCATTATTTCTGTTTTCTTCCCCACACGTTCGCATATAATTTTGCAATCTGTGATCGAATTCTCTGTGTAAAGTTATTGCTCCAAAATGCCTTGTCTATAACCGACCCTTAACTTGCCATGTTGGCCATGGATCCGGATGTTTTCAGACAAATGTTAGTAAGCAATTTCATTGAAAAATAAAGCATTCTTCTTCTTTATTCTCACAGTTTCGTTCCGACGACGAAGCCTGGCTTCTTTCAGTCTCTATGACTCAATTTCCATTTGTGCTGACTAATCCCACTGATCCATCACTTATAGATATACTATGCGATGCTTGCTCTTTCTCTGATACGGTGAACGGCACTGTCAGCTGCAGTGGTTGCTTAGCAACGGTGCTAGACTGCTAGGATCGCGGTGCGGCTACCGGTCACAGCGAAACTCTCTGAATACGGCCGATGTAGCTTTCGCTACAAAAGGACAGGAGTAAGGTCTTCGATTGACTTCGGGGCTCGCGTGTTGGCATTCGTGTGCACTGGTGTAGGTGCGTAGCCAGAAATTTTTTCCGGGAGGGAGAGGGGCGTGCACCACTTTGATTTCGGGAGGGGCACCCCCTTAAAATGTCCATTTCTCGCTATCTGTGCCATGGCGAAAACAAGTTTGGGGGGGGGGGGCACATGCCTGGCGTGCCACCCCCTGGACACCCCTGCACTGGTGCACTCCTTGGGCTGACTTTTTGTTTCTTCACGCTGCCGAAGGGGATTTCAGAGGCTAAGCAGAAATAAGCGCATCGTTGAGATGTGCCCCTTCAGGTGCTGCCACAAACACAGCAACTCAAAGGAAATGTGCTAGCTCTTCCAATGAACTTTCTGTTCATTTTCATTGTTTATGTTCACAGTTGATTGGGCCTTACTTAGGTATAGCTATTGCCCGGTATCCTATGTACTAACTTGTACGTTCATACATATATAATTCTGTTTCAAATCTTTATACATATGTAGGACCAGAACCCTCATTTCATACAGTTTTACAGTTTATTTTTTACTTTTTTGTGGATTCGGAAAAACGAAAATGTTGGCTAGACCAGAAGTGCTTAGAAGAAAAACAAGATTGGCACTTGATGCTTATGTTGCTAAGAAGGAACGAATTCATTCCAGCAGCGCTTGTGTGCCGCAATGCATCCGACTGTATTGCGACACACAAGCGATCTATTTCTATAGTCTGCTTCGCGATAGCGAGCGTACATTTAACAGTCTTGCGGACGCGGCAACACGTGGTGGATTCTTGGCCGACATTTACATTCACGCGTATAGACCTCCCTTGCTCGTGGAAATCGCAAGGTAGCGGCGGTCAGATAGGCGTTGCGCCGCGGGCGCGTAGGTTTATAGTTTCGGCCGTGTGATATAAGTTGGTTTAACGATCGCAACGCCAGCCTAGGAGTTCTAAATTTTGTTAGCACGTAGACGACGCTTGTGGTTCTCGTAAAACGCCAGGTGCACGCGGTCCTGCTGCGCTAGGTTTCGCGGAAACGCCGTAAAGTTGGGACGAGCCATACAATGTGATGGCTCTTTTCGGGTGCTGCGGAATGACTTTTTGGGCAATAGATTGAGATCAATAGCTATTAATAAGCTTTCAGTAGATCGGGATGAAGCGAACAATAGCCCCAGATTATTACGCGCTTTGTTAGCTCTGAGCAATGAAATCCGCCCCGGCCGCAGCCTATATGGGGTCCAGGCAGTGTGCACGAGGTTCCGTTTTTCTTTTAAGGGCTGCGACTTCTGTTTTCCTGCGAAGTAATGATGGAACAGGAGCACAGCCATGGGAAGTACTTTGCGTGCAATTTGATTATTCCAGGCGATTGAAATCCATGCCAAGTAATAAGTTTACTTCTATACGTCCTCAGATGCGTAGTTTCCAGACATAGTTCCTTCCCCATTCAGCAAATCTGATTAGCAGGTCAGTACATCCCGACTGAACGGCGAAATCCGTGTTTGCCATGGCTGAGCACGTAAGCAGGCACACGACATCGAGAATGTCTTAGAGTCACCTAAACTTATTCTTGGAACCTGATTTTTTGTTTTGTCAGCTGTTTTTTTTTTACGTTGCAACCAGACAGAAGGCCACATTCTTTAATTTTGGCGTTATTATGAGTCTTGTTTCATTGATTGTGCATTTTTTATGTTCTAATACTCGGGCGTGTTTGTTTGTTTGTTTCCTTGAAAAGTTTGGTACATACCCACTTCGGGTGATTGGCAAGGAAAGCGTTGCGCACACTTTCTATGAGCATTACAACTACGTTTATAAATGAATCCATTATAATATACAAGTATTGTAAGAAAAACCATACAGTGAGAGAAAAAGGGAGAAAAAACGAAAAGTGAATTTTCAAGATTAGAGATTTTGAGATGACCACACAGCTGTGTTTATTTCGCACAACCATTCAGTATCTATGTGTTTAAACGCTTTCTCAACCACCCTTCTTCTTCTTCTTCTTCTTCTTCTTCTTCTTCTTCTTCTTCTTCTTCTTCTTCTTCTTCTTCTTCTTCTTCTTCTTCTTCTTCTTCTTCTTCTTCTTCTTCTTCTTCTTCTTCTTCTTCTTCTTCTTCTTCTTCTTCTTCTTCTTCTTCTTCTTCTTCTTCTTCTTCTTCTTCTTCTTCTTCTTCTTCTTCTCTTCTTCTTCTTCTTCTTCTTCTTCTTGTTCTTCTTCTTCTTGTCATTTTAGTCTTATTACTTTAATCATAATCAGCGTCATGATAATAATAATCATCATCATCATCATAATCATTGATGCTGTTGCTTTATTTTGACGAAACCTGTATTCGCAAAGAAAGTGAAAGAAAGCGAGCATTTATATGCATCAAAGGCGCTTTCAGCGCAGAGAAGTGAAAGATCGGGTGATAGATAAGTAAGCAGGTTGTTTTTTGAGCCTGTTCATAATTTCTTGATGAATCACATTAAAGGCACGCTCACGGACGTAGTAAGGTAAACGAGTGCTAAAGAAAAGGTTGGTGAGTGAACACGACAGTTAGGCTATTCTTTTTTTGATCCTCCACACTAAGCAATCACTTGCTCGCCGTATAACTCTCCTACAATGTAATACACCGGGTTTCTCCAACGCGCACCTGTATTCGATCGACCCAAACTTGCAACTTTGTTTGCCATACGGGCTCCCTCGATGCGCTGAAAATTTGCTGTGTCGCATGAGGTTAGGCGTGGCATTTAGGAATGCATACTCTCGTCTCTTTGGAATGGCGAGCACTTCGGCATGCAACATCTGCGCCTGCGAGGAAACGCTCGAGCACATTCTATGTCATTGCCCAGCATACCAGTCTGAATGACGTATTATGGAAGCCAAGCTCCGTCAGCTGGATTCACGGCCGCTTACAGAAGAGAAGATCCTGGGACCTTGGCCGACGGTCTCCCATACACGCAAAACCACGAAGGCCCTCTTGCACTTCTTAAGGACCACCAGACTTCACGACCACTTGTGAAAGAACAGTGTGACTCCATGCTGTGTAGTCTCGAGCTGACTATTCATCCTTCTCTTCCTTACTCCTCTTCTTTTCTATCTCTTTCCTTTCTATTATTCTCCCTTTCCCCCACCCCAAGTGTAGGCTAGCCAACCGAGCCAAGCTTGGTTAACCTCCCGGCCTTTCCTCTCTATTTCTCTCTCTCTCTCTCTCTCTCTCTCTCTCTCTCTCTCTCTCTTTCTCTCTCCAAACGAAGCGGTGCATTCTACGCTTACTGTTTCGAAGGCATGTAGCTAAACGCCATTAAGCCCTCTCCTAAACCTTACATCGTTGAAAATGTCTCGAGTTGCACTTTGCACATCCACCTAAATATTTTAGCTATGCTCGCCCAGCCGGAATCTAAGTTCTGGGGCATTAAAAAAGTTTCAAAGCTTTCAAAATGTTTCAAAAAGCTTACAAAGTACAAATACCGAAGGGACAGTAGGAGAACACGCCTTCTCGTAGACCTAGTATGCCTGTATATTTACAGCGACAAGCATCACCGGTTTCTGTTCAGTAGACCCGAGCCGAAACTGCAACTTACTCCCACAGCACCCCAAATTCGTGCTACCGTGCTCGGATTATAGGTAATGCTCCTGTTCAAACACGATGATTATCTATGCGCACGAAAAGGTATACCTCCTACCTTTTGGCTCTGTGGGCGTGAAGATAAATAAAATAAAAACTAAAGGAACGCATACTTATTTTCCTCGTTCCTCGCTGGGCATCCGAACCTGCAAACGTCTTTCGTAAGGCATCAGGGTGTCACTATCTTGGGTCGTTAATTAATTCGATGTTTTGTGTATTGCGAGGCAAATTAATAAGGTCATGAAACATCGTACGCACCAACCCGACTGTTTTCATGCGTAAGCGTCTACCGTAACACTGTTTGTTTAGTCGTTAAAGAAACAAAAGACAAGGATTAACAGCATTGTATGGTGGCACACAAGCCTACCTGTAAAATAGCCTATAGGAACAAAAAAAAAAAAGCACGCGCAAAGAATTCGTGAACCATAAAAAAGATCATAAAGGGCACAAAAACAAACATCGTTATCTAGAACAGTGACTACGACTGTTGCGACGCGGGTTAGTGAGGCTCCCTCATTTCTTGATGTTGCCACCTGCGTGTAATGAATTGAGGGCAAGCGCTGCGCTTGCCCCAGAAAAAATGATAGTAAACTTGTGCTTCTTTCCCGCTCGACACCCAGCCCCGACGTTCAAGCTTTTCAAGAGCCAGCTACTCAGTGATTTACGAAAGAACCAGGTACTCGTAAATATTCGGGACAAGCTGTTGAAGGTGCGGGATGGCCCTCCCAGATGCTCCAGTCCCCTCCATGGAGCTTCCCGTCCGGTTCAGCGGGAGTTTTACGAAAGCTTGTAAAGCTAGAGACAAGGTTGAGTTCTATATAGTTTCGAACAGTCAATGTTGCCCACTATATGAACGACGGCCTCAACCTGCACTCGAAACCGAAATTTGAGGCTAAATATGTTCATAAAGGGGCCGATTTTTAAGATAAGTGTTTATGGTCCCTTACATGCATTTGCGCAGAAACTCTGAAAACAGGCATTTGTAGCCACTATAAAAACGCTATAGAAGCCCTTCACAACATACATATAATTCATGCCTATGTATATATCACAATGGGGCGATGAGAACGAACGGAACAAAATAGGATTTCACCCAAGTCTGGCCTCCAGTAACGACTTTTCAAAACACTTACGTTGGAGCCCGTGTTCAAACCACGTTTCGCCAAGGAAGTTTGTATATTTATTTATGAAACATTTCTCAGCAAATGGAAGGTACTTTGGCGGCTTCTATCTATCTATCTATCTATCTATCTATCTATCTATCTATCTATCTATCTATCTATCTATCTATCTATCTATCTATCTATCTATCTATCTATCTATCTATCTATCTATCTATCTATCTATCTATCTATCTATCTATCTATCTATCTATCTATCTATCTATCTATCTATCTATCTATCTATCTATCTATCTATCTATCTATCTATCTATCTATCTATCTATCTATCTATCTATTTATTCTGATCAGCCGCCTACGTGTGGATGCTCTTGTGATCGCCTCTTTAACTTGCTGTAGACAAAAAAACTCCCAAGCATTTCCCCGAGGGTGAACATGGTTAAGTGCGAATACACGGGGTGATGCTATGAGGGGTATTTATTAATTCGCACTATTATATTTATTAATCACACTATGGTGCCTTTATGGTGTAATGGTTCCTGGGAATCGCAATTTGATCACACGGGGGAGTTTACGTTAACTCACTGGCGAATGCCAACGGATTTTACCTTTACTCCCCCTCACGACCCGTTCTCAACGAGAGACTGAGAGAGAAGGCGGGCGCGCGAGAGAGAGGGGTGCGCGCGCAGCTGCAGCGAGCGAGGAGAGCGGAGGAGCGAGCGAAGGGGGAGGGGGTATAAGGCGCATTACTGACACCGATATCAGCGTCGCGTCCGTGGCTTATTCGGTAGAGCGTCGCGCTGCGGCCCGCCAAGTCCCCTTTCTTTTAAAGATAGAGAGAAGACGGCGGACGCCGCCGACGGCGGTGGATGGTTTGGGGTCGCTTATAAAGTGTATTCACACTTAAAAAATTGGTGGATGGTATTCTGGAGGCGCGGCGTCAGAGTACCACGAGCGCGCAGCGGAGGCGAACGAGAGCATCGAGTCACGTCAAACGTTAGAGTTACTGTACATGCTACCTTTAGGTAGCAGAGTTGCGCCACTGTTTTCCGGACGCCGCTCGCTCCGCCTACAGGAGTCCAGCGCCCATATTCCCCGAGCGCCATCACGTGGTCATCGGTGCTTCATTTGCACTGCGGAGAAGCCAACGCTACGGAGATTCCGGGCCGATCAAGCGGGGTTTGCAACAGCTGTTGTCATTCTCGCCACGCTTTTTCGGTAATGTAGCCATGCTGCCTGTTAGTCTCGAGAAATGCGGCAGCAAATGCATTCTGTGTTGAATTGTACTACGTAGAGCCCGCGCGATTAGACGCTGGTGCAGCCGGTATTGTTATAGAAATATTAGTGTCTAGTCGGAACGAATAAACGCTTGGCCATTGTCGTCTGCAGGATTTTCTCTGGGGGGGGGGGGGGGTGCAAACCATTGTCGCATCGCGGTATAAGGAGAGCGAGAGCACTGGTCTAGCTCAAGTGAGGGTAAGTGCTGTTGTGGCTTGAGGGGCGCAAGTGCCCCTTGTCAACTTCTCTGCTGATGCCCTTGTGTTTGGCTTTTTTAAAACCGGTCCGCAGCACTGCAAAACTTGATCTTTTTGTATTAACCGCAGATGCAGTCGTGAATACGTTATACATGCAGAGTTGGCCACCGTGTGTCAGCTGCATACGTCCAAATTGGACTGGCGGTCAACGCTAAAAATACAGGGAGCATTGAAACTAAAACTATTTGAATCGGCAATGTGCTAGTTTGTGAATTGAATGCAGCTTTGAAACCTGAAGTAAAAACAAGGTTGGACACGACAGAGTTGTTGAAGAACAATTCACATCAATCGTCATGAGCCACGATTGTAATACGAGCGTAATACGAGAGCCATGCGTAACGCGGGCGTCGCATGGTCACTCTCAATTGCTATCCAGCTCGATTCAATTGGATACTACAAAGCTTTAGCTCGTTAAATCACACAGTTAACAGATGAGCCTAACGCGATGAAAATATTCCATCCCTAACTCCCTCGATAGCGATGAAGAGTCAAAAACTACTTTATACATGTAAATGGGAAAAACAGCGCAAAAAACCCGAAGAAAATGTGTGGCCTACTATAAACATACATGTGTATCACTGGTTCAACAAGCTGATGCACGTTTTCTTTATTATTACATACCAATAACGTCAACATAAAATCAAGTTTTCCGGGTGCGATCAGAGCAACTGAGTTTTTCTTGTACTTTTTGTATAAAAATAGACAGAAAAAGCGAAAAGAAAATAAGTGCTTTTTAAGTGATGATTTCACAAGTATGAACGCTGAAGCTCGAGCAACATTGGTGGGCGCTGCGGTTGGGGTCGGCCGTTTGAAGTACCTGGTGCGTTAAGAGTGGACAAACGTGCTGCAGACAGACAGACAGACAGACAGACAGACAGACAGACAGACAGACAGACAGACAGACAGACAGACGGACAGACAGACAGACGGACGGACGGACGGACAAACGGACGGACAGACAGACAGACAGACAGACAGACAGACAGACAGACAGACAGACAGACGGACGGACGGACGGACGGACGGACAGACGGACAGACAGACAGACAGACGGACAGACAGGCGGACAGACAGGCGGACAGACAGACAGACAGACAGACGGACAGACGGACAGACGGACAGACAGACAGACAGACAGACAGGCAGACAGACAGACAGACAGACAGACAGACAGACAGACAGACAGACAGACAGACAGACAGAAAAACAGACCAATATTTTTTCGTCGAAGGTGCCGAAGAAAGACTATCGTCTATAAAATCAGTGTGGGAGACTGCAAAATGTCACTGTCTGGTCACAACGCGAACAACGGGAAAATACGGTCGCTAACGTGGTCAAACACGTCCCTCTAGACACATGTGGTGCATACTTGCATACTGCATCGCGCGGTACGCGGTTAAGCGCCCCAGCTAATTGACAGGCTGTATCTACCACGGAACGGCGAGGACAGACATGAGTAACTTAAAGGAGCTCTGACATCAAATTTCAAGATCGAGATGTGCCCATCATTAGATAGCTTGGTATGCATAGGTCTTCTTGGGCAAATTTTAATGACATCCGCCGCATGGAAGTTATTTTATTCGATGTCAAACAGCGTAGGAAAGCTAGGGAGGAAAAACGGAAAAAGACTGCCCTGCGACATCCACACTAGTGCTACGTGTTCGGTGTGATTCATTCCACAAATACCATCCTGAGTGACGATACGCTAGCAACAATGATGTCGACGACCTGAGTGTATTTGGAGCCGACTCCTGGCCATGCTCTCACTAATGGCTCTCCTTGCTGGGTTGAAGCGTGCGTGTGATTCATTGTGTCGCATCCACTGATTTGACATGTGCTCCACAGCGTGAGTACGATAATTCAGAGTGACAATACATGCCAGAATGTCGGGGTAACCGCTGCGCATTGAGAACCTGCACGTCGAGGCGTGATAAAAGCGGAAATTGCTTGGCGTTTCATGCCTTTCTAAGCCACGAACCTCAAAACAGCCAGTGGGTTGACTTAGCACGCACCGATGGACAGAGGTACTGAACGCCTAAGAAGAACAGCCGCACTTTGCTCGCTTCAGTTTGCGCCGAGCTGCTACAGGGTAAATCCTGTGTTGGCGAACGAGTTAGGTTTCAATGGCAGTACGAGGCCCCTTCTCGAGGCCGGGGCTGAAGAGACAGGAGAAGAACGAGTTGGCGCTACTTAACCTAGCCGGCAGAAAACGCATGGAGGGGCTTTAGTCTACATTATCAGAGACACAGCTGGACTGACTGCACGTGCGATTCCAGCATTGATTGATTGGTATGTAGGGTTTAACGTCCCAAAACCACCATATAAATATGAGAGGCGCCGTAGTGGAGGGCTCCAGAAATTTCGACCAACTAGGTTTCTTTAACGTGCACCCAAATATGAGCACACTCGCCTACAACATTTCCGTCTCTATCAGAAATGCAGCCGCCGAGGCCGGAATTCGATCCCGTGACCTGCGGGTCAGCAGCCGAGTACCTTAGCCACTAGACCACCGCCCGGGGCATGCGCTCCGAGCAGACAAAATGCCAGTGTGCGTAACGTCCCCGTTTTTTTTTTTTTTGTGAAAGCAGTATCAGCTGTGCAGCAGCCTGGACGTGGCTGCGAGGTAGCGCTCACAGCACTACAATTTGGCGGGCTTTCGACCCATTTTGGAAACATTTTGGTTTCCAACCTGTGCTGAGCCGCAAGGCGAAGAGAAGGAACATGAGGACATCCTCATCCTCAACTATTGAAACTGTAAGTGAAGCGCCGAAATTGAACACTTATACCATCCTGTTTCTGCCTGCACTTCCTATACCGTCAGCATGAAACGCCTTAACAGACAGTCTGTGTCGAGGTCTCTGGAAACGCTCGTGCCAAATGAGATCACGGACATAAGAGTGAACGCCAGAAAGAATATACCGGCTGTGGACGTTTTGCACGCAAGTGCGTTGGGCGTTCTGCGCAGTGTAACTGACTTGGACGGCAACCAGGTGCGCTCTCATGTTCCCTTGGGATGTGATGTAGTAACCGGCGTGATCTACGACATTGATGTCGCTATTTCCAATAATGACTTACAACTTCTTGTCAAGTCAACAACTGATACTCCAATTGTTGATGTCACCCGGCTAGGCAAGTCTCGCTGTGTGAAGATTGAGTTTAAGAGCACATCACTCCCCTCTCATGTGAAGGTGGGATACTTTAGACATGCTGTGCGGCCTTTCATTCCAAAGCCTTTCCAGTGCCGTAAATGCATGAAACTTGGACATGTGAGCAGCGTCTGCGAGAATTCGGTGGTATGCCACCGCTGCGCCGAGCACCATGAAGCGGATAAGTGCGTCGCAACTGTCAAGAAATGCTCTAATTGCAATGGATCCCATGAAGCCACATCGAAGGACTGCCCGCGGATTCAGAAGGAAATTGCCATCTCGAAGGAGATGGTGCGCGATCACTCATCTCATCGAGAAGCCGCAGCTAAAGTCAGAAGGCGTCGTTCACGTCGACGTCGGTCTTCGAGGACGCCCGCTACCTCCTCGACACGTTTGCGTGATCCCTCACCAGTACCACCTCCTTTGCCTCCCAGACCACATGCCGTGGGAAAGGCTGTAAAGGAGAAAGCCAGTGAGCATACCCTAACTGCGACAGAGTGGCCTGCACTTCAAAGGGAAGCAGCATCAAGCGAACCGAAGGAGTTTCATGACGGCCAGTCCACACTCCCGGTTCGAGATCTTTCCAACCAAGACAGGCAAGTGACTGCAATCGTCCCGGTTCGAGATCTTTCCAACCAAGACAGGCAAGTGACTGCAATCGCGCAATCATTAATTGCCACGATTCTCACGCTACTGAGCAGCACACAATCTCCGTCTGCTAAGAGTGCACTGCAAATACTGGATGCACTGAATCCAGTTCTTGCTAACTTCGTATAAGCACAATGGCTCAACAAAATCTCATCTTCCGCACTGAAGTTAAAAGTGCGTCGATTTTTCAGTGGATTGCCAGAGGCATGAAGTCCCGTATCTCGGACTTTCGCCAATTTGTTCGGGCCAATCAATTCCCTATACTTGTCATATGTGAACCAAACATATCAACGCCTTATAGATTGTCCGGTTATGAAGCTTTTTGTTCAGCCGCTTGCGAAGAACGAAGCAAAGTAATTGTTTACATTCGCACAGACTTGACTTATCTTTCACACCCAATAAGTTCATATGACGACAATAAGTACGTGTGTCTTCGTGTAAAGAAGAATGCAGTTTCGTTCACGCTTATTCGTGGATATATATCTCCGTCATCGCGATTTGACTGCG
Source organism: Rhipicephalus microplus (assembly GCF_013339725.1). NCBI lineage: Eukaryota > Metazoa > Arthropoda > Arachnida > Ixodida > Ixodidae > Rhipicephalus > Rhipicephalus microplus. Next base: position 100,347,719 of record NC_051171.1, on the reverse strand, counting down.
ACAGATTAAAAGACATCCTAATGAGAACCGATGGGCCTTGGATCATCACCGGTGACTTCAACGCCCATCACATGCTTTGGGGGAGCACTAGGATGAATGCCAGGGGCCGGAACATTGTTACATTCGCTTCCGATTACAACCTTTCCATCATGAACGATGGTACCCCCACATATCTGCGGGGTCTCACGTATGGCAGTTGCCTTGACCTGACATTGGTGTCACGGTGCTTTTCTCACAAAGTTAAGTGGTTTTGCGATATTGAGACTCATGGGAGTGATCACATACGCACCTACGTGACGATCGATGGTATCATAAAAAATTTCTCTTCCGGTGTTGCAATTGGCACTGACTGGTCGATGTTTGCATTGCGTGTTGAGAACGCTTGCCAAGAAGGCCTCGCCTGCAGCCTGGAAAATACCATAGCGGAAGCTATGCAAGCGTCCAAATGTAAATTATCATTTTCGTCTAAAATAACACAGTTTGACATTGAACTGGAAAAATTACGAGCTATACGAAGGCGTGCTAAATGACGATACAGACGCACAAGATCAATTTACGATCTGATGGAAGCAAGGCGGCTCCAGAAAAAGATTCAACGACGCATTTACAAACTGGAGAGCGAACGCTGGAAAGCATTCTGCGAATCTCTAGACCCTCATAAACCGCTGTCATATATCTGGAGAACAGTTCGTGGTCTTCGCTCCTCTCCGCAACAACAGTACCCTTTTGAAGCTTTGGCCCTCCATCATAGAAAAACAGTACTCGAGGTGGCTGAATAATTTTGCACGAATGCACGCGAGTTGCCGGGAATATTATGAACGAGAGCATCGACGCCGTGATCGTTCCTGAGACGCGATTACCAGAAATGGACATTCCGTTCACCATGGAAGAACTGGAAGGGGCGTTATTCGCTTCTAAGCGCATGTCATCGCCAGGTCCTGATGGTATTACTTATAGTGCGTTGGGACACCTTGGACAAAAAGCCAGAAAAGAACTTTTAACGTGCTTCAACAACTCCTGGCTCAGCGGCAGTGTTCCCCGAGAATGGAAAATAAGTCGATTATTACCACTTTTGAAATCGGGAAAATCACCATTGGACTTGACAGCGTATCGCCCTATTGCCCTCGCAAGCTGCCTCGGAAAAATGATGGAAAGAATGGTTCTATTTCGTCTCGAGTGGTACTTGGAACGATACACCAAATACCCTTCTTGCATGGCAGGCTTTCGTCGGGGCCGCTCCTCCATTGACTGTGTCCTTGACTTATCGACATTTGTTCAACAAGAAAAAAGTCGCAAGCGCATATCAGTGGCACTCTTTCTTGACGTGAAGGGTGCATATGATAACGTAGCTCACGATGCCATCCTCACTTCTCTCGCAGCAATGGGCATTGGTGGACGAATGTTTCAATGGATAAAAGATTATTTGACTGGCAGGGGTTTCTTTGTGCAAACATATGAGGGTACAACTGCCCAACATTACACCTACTGCGGAGTACCTCAGGGAGGTGTTTTAAGCCCCACATTGTTCAATGGGGCCCTCATTGGTCTGGTGAAGGTTCTGCCAAAGTCGGTGTGCCTGTCTACATACGCCGATGATGTTTGCCTCTGGAGTGCTGCAGTTACTCGCCCTCAGGTGCGTGCACGAATACAGCGGGCAGCAACCCTCACAACAGCCTACCTTCAGAAACAAGGCCTAAATATATCAACTGTGAAGTGCGCGTTGATGGCGTTTACACGCAAACCAATGACGCCATACACTGTTTACATCAATGGGCAGAGTGTCAAATATGCACGGACGCATCGTTTCCTGGGCATAATAATCGACAGAAGTCTTTCGTGGAGCCCACATTGTGCGTACTTGAAGAAGAGATTGCTATCTATTGTGCATATCATGAAATTCTTGTGCGGTAAAGCATGGGGAACTTCTGTGGCCTCCATGCTACAGCTGTACAGGGCCCTATTTCTGGGTCTAATGCGCTACAGCTTGCCGGTACTGACTAACACTTGCAAATCGAATACTCATTCATTGGAGAGTTTGCAGGGTCAGGCACTGCGTGTCTGCCTAGGACTGCCCCGATGCGCTTCTACTTATGCCACAATCATGCTTGCCAAAGACCATCCGGTCAGGACATATATAGTTGTGGATTGCCTCAGAGCACACATTCGACATGCTAGCCGTGTCCCTAACCACCACGTGGCCCTTCTACCTTCCGGAAGACCACGTGCTACGTTTTCAGACGTCATAGCCAAGCACCTAAACAGCATTCCATCAGGATATACGCCAGCTGCTAGAACGGCATGTCCTTTGTGGTGCCTCGACCAGCCGCAAGTACGTCTAGAAATTCCGGGAATCAAAAAGAAAAGCAGTTGCTCCAGAGTAGCATTGAAGCAAGCAACACTGATATTATTACATGAGTTGTACTTAGACCGAACGCAGATATACACTGATGGGTCCGTCTCGTCCAGCAGCTCATCAGGTGCCGCTGTAATTCCGGCTGCAGAAATGACAATCAAGTTTAAATTGTCGCATATGACTACATCTACGGCATCAGAGCTTGCTGCTATAAGGGCTGCTTTACAATATCTCGTTCAAGAACGTCCAGGAAAATGGGTCATATTCTGTGATTCGAAGGCAGCGCTTCAGAGTTTGCAGTTTGCCATGCGCATGAGGAGTCATGACCAACTGGTACAAGAAATAAGACATTGCCACCATGAAGCTCTAGCATGAGGGCATGATATTATATATCAATGGCTGCCTGGACATATCGGTATTACCGGTAATCAATTAGCCGATGATGCAGCCCGCTCAGCCCATGAAGAAACCCCTGTAGTCCCGATTCCTCTATCAAGGAATGATGCAGCAAGACAACTTTACCTGCTGGCTCGAGATCTCACACGCACGTTCTGGTCGTCTACCAGCTTCCAAAGATGTGAATTTTATGAACTGGATCCTTCGCTCAAGCTAAAGCTACCATCACAACTTTCCCGCTCCGATGCGACACTGTTATGCCGCCTTTGGTTGGGTGTTACATTTACAAAGGTGTACTCCTTTCGCATTGGTATGGCAGACACTCCTACATGCGACTACTGCGGAGCTGAAGAGACCATCGAACACGTCCTGTGCAGCTGCGCTTGCTACGACACACAGCGATGCCAGCTCCAGATGGTTTTGAATCGACTCGACCCCAGACCATTTTGTGTGTAGAAGATACTAGGACATTGGTCATCTGCCTTAGTTGCGCAGAAAGCAACTAAAGCACTGCTACTTTACCTAAAGTCAACAAACCTGAGCGACCTCCTGTAGACTGTGTGTGCTCCCCGAGTGTGCTCGTGATTGTGTGTACCTTCTCATCTTTCTGCAACCTCTTTTCTCCCCTTAATCCCTTCCCCAGTGCAGGGTAGCAAACCGGATGTGCGTCTGGTTAACCTCCCTGCCTTTCCTTGCATCTTTATCTCTCTCTCTCTTCGACCCATTTTGAACTACGTTGAATGGAATATATATAATCATTATTACATATATTCATTCGTACCGCATATGTGTTTTAGGTCGCAAATCGCTACTAGGTGTTCGATAGCTACTCCTTGACGCCAAAATCTTGACGTGAGCAAATTTGATGTCAGTGCTCCTTTGAGTGCGAAACCTTTGAGAGACTATGAATGCAAAGATTACATGTCAGGGTGTCGGTAGCAATCGAACCCAATCGTTCTGCTTGCCATTCAGGTATTCTACCATGAAGCAATACCAGGTCTTTAAACGGTGTTGTGAAAGAACCATATATATGCGTAAGCTCAGTTGCGATGCCGGCTATCTAATTATATAACAAAACAATAAACATTACATAGTTAAGCCTACCACACAGATGTCATGTCGGATTTACCTTAGTTGTTGTTCTTGTTGATTATAATTTCACAGCATTTTAACGAACATTACATTTGTATTCCTATGATTCAGAAAGCTATATTCAAGCGTTTCTCGACTGCGGGGAAATACGCTAACGAATGTTACCTACAATATTTAATCGTCTCACCGCAAAACTGATTTAGTTTCGATAATGCCGGTGATATAACGTTGGTGATTTCAAGAGAACCGTTTAAAATTTGTACCAAGGTGTTGGGGTTCAATTATCGACCTATCGTGTGGTAGCTCATTTCAATGACAAAGAGCGCACGAAAATCGCGAGATATTTAAGAGATGCATACGCGTATGCTGAAGTTTAAATTAGACGTAGTAATCTGGGCGCGGAAGTATGCCATGGGCAAACAGAATGTCAGTTATTTCGTGCTGAATCAACGCGTCAAGCCTTTTTTTTTTCTTTTAGGGGGCGAATATTTTTAAAGCGGCACGCGTTCGTTCCTCGTATTAGTGCCTAACATATTTTACGCTTTGACCTGCAAGGTGGTGCCGGTGGGTGATTTTTCCTGTGCGTTGTTGAACAATAAAAAATTCGCAGCGTGCGCGTCAACTACAAGCCTGATTCTCCTGTCTCTCATTCCCCATGAGCAGCCATTGGCATGTACATTGAGCACTATCTGACAAGAAAGGGTTGCTACGTTATACACGCTGGGCGTAACCTCCTTAGCTTTAGAAAGGTTTAGCGAGCGTTGGGCCGCAGTGCCATGATACAATGAACTAGTATATACCATTAACTCGAGGTGGTTAAAGGTGGGAAGTAGACACGAAGCCCAAGCCGAAAGAAAGTGTGCGTGTGCCACCGCTCGTTCAGTTCTTGGAATGTCCGTTGGATGGCGGTGCTTTTCTATGCTGAATATATGATGAAAAGATGCGAGATGGTGGTACTTGGAGTGTTGAATAGATGGACGAACGCACACACAGACAGATGCATGGACGGACTCACGTACGGCTGCACTGACGGATGGACGCATGGACGGACGCAGGGGCGGACGCGCAGATGCACGTGCGGACGCACGAACAGACGCACGCATGGCTGGTCATACAGACGGACGAATGGACGGCCGGAAGCAAGAACGAATGGACGGACGGATGCTTCGCCCCACTCTCCATCATTCACTCCGTGGATATGCTGTCATTTTTTTTACTTCGAAAACTTCTGCCTTGGTGTAAACTTTTACGAAACGTAAAAAGCAAAGAGTGACAGTTAAAGTTTGTCAGTTGCTTCTTTCCTTCGTCGTTTGGTTTCGCCGGCCGTACAGATGAGTAGACTTTTATTATGAAATATGATACGACCGAGGGACATCTGTTTTAAATGTTTTAGTTTTGAGACACCTTATTTTTGTAGCCAAATATGTATACGTTGGAAGCCAATCGGCGCTCAAGGTGAACTAACTCAAGCCACAATCGTAGACACATATCCCATCCATCCCTGAATGCCACAGCAACCTTACAGAAATTCGCTTAGATGGACAGATTTCCCTCTATAGGTACTACAGTGAGAAAATCTGATTGATGCCATCTACACTGATACTGACTTGAAGTACTGCAGCGTGTTTGGAACGAATGTTCGATGATTTAAAAGGAAGAATTACACTACTATAGAACGACAATAAGCCGTCCCAGTCACAAGCACGCAGTGCGTTTAGAAAAAAAATGGCAGCATATCCACGGAGTGAATGATGGAGAGTGGGATGAAGCATTCTTCCGTCCATGCGTCCATTTGTGTGACCACCCATGCATCCATCCGCACGTCCGTGCGTGCGTTCATCCGTGCGTCCGCCCCTGCGTCCGTTCATGCGTCCACCCATGCATCTGTCTGTGTGTCCGTTCGTCCATCTATTCAACACTCGAAGTACCACCATCTCGCATCTTTTCATCATATATTCCCCATATAGAGGCACCGCCATCGAGCGGACATTCCAAGGACTAAACGAGAGGTGGAACAGGAACACTTTCTTACTGCTTGTGCTTTGGGTCTACTTCCCACCTTTAACCACCTCGAGTTCATGGTATATACTAGTTCACTGTATTCATGGCACTGCGGCCCAACGCTCGCTAAACCTTTCTTAAACCAAGGAGGTTACGCCCAGTGTGTATAACGTAGCAACCTTTTCCTGTCAGATAGCGCTCAATGTACATGCCAATGGCTGCTAATGGGAAATGAGAGACAGGAGAATTCGGTTTTTACTTTCTGACGGCTTGCGCTTCGTATCTACTTCCCACCTTTAACCACCTAGATTTCATTCATGGCATATACTAGTTTATTTATTTATTTATTTATTTATTTATTTATTTATTTATTTATTTATTTATTTATTTATACATACTGCAGCCCTATTCAGGGCTATCGCAGGAAATGAAAGTTCATTGTATTCATGGCACTCAATACCGCCGCGGTGGTCTAGTGGCCAAGGTACTCGGCTGCTGACCCGCAGGTCGCGGGTTCGAATCCCGGCTGAGGCGGTTGCATTTCCGATGGAGGCGGAAATGGTGTAGGCCCGTGTGCTCAGATTTGGGTGCACGTTAAAGAACCCCAGGTGGTCGAAATTTCCGGAGCCCTCCACTACGGCGTCTCTCATAATCATATGGTGGTTTTGGGACGTTAAACCCCAGATATCAGTCAAATGAATATTCATGGTACTGCGGCTCAACGCTCGTTAAACCTTTCTAAAACTAAGGAGGTTACACCCAGCGAGTATAACGTAGCAACCTTTGTCAGATAGTGCTCAATTTACATGCCAATGGCTGCTAATGGGGATAGCAGCGTGCGTGTTAAATAAAAGCCGAATGCTCCTGTCTCTCTTTTCCCCTTAGCAGCCATTGTCATGTACACTGAGCACTATCTTTTATTGTTCAACAACGCACAGAAGAAATGTCTCACCGCCACCACCTTGGAGGTCAAAATATTATACTTCTTACACACTACAACAGCTACGAGGGAAGAATGGCTGCCGCTATAAAGAGCTTCGCCCCTAAAAAGTGGTTAACAATTTTCAGTATACTTCGAATTCATGTGTGGGAGAGCAGTGAGCTTTTACATGAACGATGCACTATACCTTTAATTAGCACTAATGGCTTGGAGAATGCACGATCGCACTGCCACAATGATAGAGCCAAACTCTGTAGATGGCGCCTAGTTTGAGTTAGCTTGGAAAGACTGCATGCTCGATCTAGTTTTATCGTAGAGTTCTGCGTCTCCTAATAGCGTTACTCAGAACATATGTGATGAAGAATACCACAAGGAAAAAATAAATTCTTACATTTCATCATTTAATCAAATGCTTTAATATTTTAAAATGCCTAGATGTGCGCTGTGTAAGTTTTTTCAACAAATTTTTCACATGACATGCAGGCTTAATGAACGAGTATTCATAGTGATTAACGAGAGTGGTGACAGATATCATGTAGTCATGTGTGGTGGCGGAACAGCGTCCTATTAGAACTAAAGGATGCTATTTTTTTTCCAGACCTCTTTGGCAGAACATGACTGGCGCGGAAGAGTGGTTGAATCTGAGGCTTTGGAGGTGGAAAGAAAAGGGCGCTGCGATCGAGCAGGATAGGCTTGATGCACGCACCACCATACCTCACATATCGACGAACGCGGGTCTCCACGGTACCTGCTAGAGTGTCGCAAGTGACGCTTATCATCGTTTCTGCCATAAGTGGTATGCATTCTACAAGCATGCTTGGTGGGAACGTGTGCCCTCACAGTACGCAGAACGCAACCCTGCCAACTCAGTCGACCACTTATAGCGCCATAGTATTTTCCACATGCCACGTCTCACTCACAAGCAGGCGCGAAAACGTTATTTCTGCCCACACAAAACACTGTCCCTCCTCAGTTGCCAGGACCTTGCGGCCCAACGAGCCATGGTCCAGCGTGCCAGAATAGCGGCCACGACCAATGGGGTTCCTGACTAGATACTCCACCTAGTACTGCAGGGAGGCTGACCCACTAGAGGCTGGTGTCCCTGGCAACCTCTGTTTTTTTTTAAAAATAAATCTTTGCTACTACTACTATAGCGCACTCTTGCAGGAGCGCCTATTGGGCTATCCACGAAGAGTATTCGCAACTCCATAAAACATTCCATGTGCTGGCAACACTGGTTGAATAAAGAAAGATGGCTGCGCTTGACAGGGTCAGCGCTATCGTGAACTAGGCTCTAGTTCACTGGTTTAAGATAATTTTATTTCCGGATATATCTTACACAGCTTATGTGTACACAGAAAAAAGGACAATAGTGATCAATGCGTATGTACGATGCAAGCTGTTACATACAGCGAAAAGAACTTATAGCGTATGCAGTGACGTACAATGCAAAAATTTTACAAAGACAGGACATTCGTGGCATCGAGATGATTGAACTTAAATAAACAGTAAAGCTATATGAACAAACAAGGGAAGGGGGGGGGGGTTCATTCACAGTGTAGCGTGATGTTTTGCATTCACATGTGAGGACCGTTTGCTCTCGCGCTCAAGAACAACATTTCACAAAAAGGACATGTTTTTAATGAAGAAAAAAATACACACTGTAATGTCACAGTGGTACAAGCTCTAGCCCACCTCCTCAATAGTGGAGGAAAGGCATTGACACTGCAGTCAACGCGGCATTTTCGCTTGGCGCTGCGCCAAAGTTTCCTGATTGTGGCGTCGGATCCCGTTGCTTGGTCGAGGGCTAAAGGGTCCTGGCCCCGGACTGCCCCATTCCCATCGGCATAAAAAATTTCACGGGCGAAACAGCGGGAATAGTTCAGCTGTGTGCATAAATTCGACGAACCACATAAGTTTTAATTGAAGTTGAAGAACCTAGCTAGCCATTTCGAAGTTGAAGAAGGCAACCGCTCATGTATAGCGGGTCTCTCCGAAAAGTGCTAGCACTTTTGCGCTGCGTTGCTACACTGCTATAGAGGCAAGGCCTTATCAGTTTTCGAGGTAAATACGCTGTCACACGTGCTGCCGATTTCATGTATGCCATTGAGTTCCGTTGTCCCGTCAGAAGCTGAATACGCGTGCCGTTCTCTTGATTACAGAACGAAGCTGGAGTTGTGAATAGCTTATTAGAACAACGAACAGAGTCCCTATTTTGTGCTGTGTTTGTCGTTTTAGGGGTGAAACAGCTTATGAGTCTCGACTCGCTGGCGTGTCATGCCGTCATCACAATTCATTCAAAGCAGGTGTGCGCCAAAAAATCAGATTAAGCCCACTACTCGCCACTGGTGCACACTATTTATATATAATACTGAGTTAAAATTATGACTTTACTGCATAAACTATTACGTTTGGTTTAGGAGGGGTATCGAATCCCTAATGAAGTTTAGGAAGGTGCTGATGTTTTTAATCTAATGAAACCAGAGGCACAAACGTGGATCTCTGCGGTGAAGTATTTTAGCCGTGCCCTTCGAGGGAGCGACTACCGCTTTTATCGGTGTTGAAATGTGAAATGTTGAATCCTCAAGGGCCATTGGCGCCAACGGAAGAGCTCTGTTTTCCTCGCAGTCTCATGAAATGTGATGCTCACGGGACGGCTTTTTGCTCTCCCATAGTAGACTACCTTGTACTCCAAATAGTTATCCACTTTTTCTGAACACACACTTTCCCGGGAACGGCATTATGTTCTCCCTTACTAGACTACTTAGTACTATAAATAGTTACCCACTTTTTCAAAACACAGTAAGTGACCCGGGCAGACCACTTAAGGCTTGATAGTCAAAGAAATCGGATGTCGTATGCATGTTCTCCGTCACTCTGGCTTGGGTGGGAAGGACGGCCCCATCACCGTATTTTGATTGCGCATGGCAAGAATGTAGCAGCTTACATTAAACGGAACTAGACGACATTATCCGTCATTCAGCCAATCCAAGCCAATATTAGTCGTCATTTAGCAAACATTTGCCGGTACTAGCCATAGTTTATCACTTAATCGTGTTTCCGTAAGGGTGTACAGGGTTGCCCTTTAGGGGTGGGGGGTGCGAAGGTTCGTCGCAGCAGCCCCTTTCTTATCATTACTATGTGAGGGGCTGGGATGCGCTTTGCGCTGCCCTCTCACCCCTTTTCTGTAATCTCAATGTATGACGGCGGCTTTCGCCCCCCGCTCGCACCCCTGCCCCCACCCCCCGTCCGTGCACACGGCTATGCATGTTTCTGTCCTCATCCATAGTGCTCTACAAGGATCCATTGGTGGTGTTGTTGGTAAATGTCCTTATATACACTGAGTATGTGCAGCGTAAGAAAACGAAAGCAAGAGAACACACATAAACGATATAGACCTACGCTGACTTCCGAATAATTAATTGAAAAGCATAAACATGTGCACATTTCATAAACGACTCAAGACGCGTCGTGGTTGAGCGTACGACTCCACCTCTTTGTTACTTAGAAACAAATTTGGCGTAATTTCGCCCCGCCACGGTGATCTAGTGGCTAAGGTACTCGGCTGCTGACCCGCAGGTCGCGGGCTCGATTCCCGGCTGCGGCGGCTGCATTTCCGATAGAGGCGAAAATGTTGTAGGCCCGTGTGCTCAGATTTAGGCGCACGTTAAAGAACCCCAGGTGGTTTAAATTTCCGGAGCCCTCTTCTACGGCGTCTCTCATAATCATATGGTGGTTTTGGGACGTTAAACACCACAAATCATCATCAGCATTGGCGTAATTTCTCACTTGATATCAAATTTTCTAACGGGAGCTACCTTTATTATTTATTTTTCTGTTTTTCTTTCTGTGCGCTTGACAAATATCGCGTGATCAAAGTGTGGAAGGAGGACCTGCATGAGGGCAAGTCAACGTACACGATACAGTCGACTTGAGCGCGAAAATGGCGTTAATCAGGCGAAACACCTCTCATCAACAGGTGTTTATCGATCAATCGCTGGTGTAAAGAACGAATAATGGTTGAAGTTCAAGTTCACGTTAATTCTTTCTCAAGGTATTACAAAACAGAAGAAAATATACAAAAAGAGGTACCACAGTCAAAGAACTATAGCGGGACCTCTCGTTATCAATTACAGAACAAAAAAAAAATGCAACGGTAGCGAACAGAAATATATACGAAACTTATATATTGCTTGAAATAATAAACATGCACGTGGTAGCCAAGATTTCAGTGCATATAACACAAACGAGAAAAAAATACACTGAAAGAATAGCGATTACAAAGGACCAATGAAAAGACAAATTAAAAAGTTCAAATTCGCTGAAAATAAGGAGTCATTAGTATTTACAAAAAACCAAATATGCTTTTCTTGATCGTTGGTATGATGACAGCAAAGGTGAAGATTTTAGAAGAACTGGTAGATGATTCCACAGTTTGACGCTTACAAAACCGACAGTTAGTTTTCCGCAGTTTCTTCGTGTTTCGGAAGTAAAATGTCATTTTTGAAGAAAACCTAGTATTATTTCGATTAGCAAGACCGTTTCGACCAATGATATAAAGTGATCGCCGAGTCTTCAGCATGCAATAAATAACAATAACGTGATTGTAAAAGATAAGCTTATTTAACGTGAGCAGATTTAACTCGGTGAAAATGGAGGTAACATGAGCATATTAAGGAGACGAAGTGATAATCCAAAGAGCAATATTTTGGATGTAGTGCAAAGGGGCTATATGACAGTGATGTGTGAGGCCCCATGATGTTATAGAATAATTTGCATGACTGAAGATAAAGGCATGACATAATGTTAAAAGAGTGTGCCTTTGAAAGTAGTGTATCGCCTTTAAAAGGACCCTGACGCCGTATGCGGTTTTCTTCTTTAAGAAGTTGGTGCGGATGTTTAATTTAAAAAAATAATCAAGTTGAATACCTAAAAATTGGCATTCATTAGATGTTAGTACGGGGTGTGATACTATGTACAGTGGAAAAAATATCAGATCGACGTTTACTGTGTGAACTAAAAGCTATATATTTTGTCTTTTGTGGGTTCATCAGCAGTTTGTTTTTCTACACCACCAAATGATATTATTTAGCTCAATGTTCAATGTGTCTGTAAATGCACTTAGGTCATTATCAGAGGTAAAAACAGTGGTATAATCCGCGTACAGAAGTCATGTAGTAGAAGTGAGACAGTTTGGAAAATCATTTATATATATGAGAAACAACAGCGGGGCAAGCATGGACCCCTGCAGAAAGTCAGTGTTAAATATTTTCGCGTCAGACAGTACCCCTGAAATGCAAACCCTTTGTCGATTGCGTAGGTAGCAGCGCAGAAGCTGGAACGATGGTCCTGTTATGCCGTAAGCGTTGAGTTTAGAAAAGAGAATACTGTGACCTAGAAAATCAAATTCTTCTGAATAATCGATAAAAAAGATCCCACATATCTGCCCCGGTCAATTTCTGCTTTGATATTATCAGTGAATGCAATTAAAGCTAAACAGGTAGAATAACCAAGACGAAAACGAAACTGTCTTGGCGTTAATAGTCTCAACTCTTCCAAATATTTAGAAAGCCTTATATGGTTAGTCTAATAAAAATGTTATTCGACCATCGCTACAGTCTTCGTGGTTTGTCAGCAGTTTTTAGGCGCCGCGAAAAACTCCGGCAGATCTCACACATTGTTAGAATAGATGCTATGAGAAATAATCAGCCAGGAGCGTCCTATATGCCACGTTGTTTTGCTTGGAGCCAAGCGTTATTAGGCGGACCAACGCCATTGTCTAAACGGAGTTGTGTTCATTATAGAGTTTCCTATAGATACACTAGGGGGAACTATGATGCTAGTGCCTATGGGAGCTACAACGCTACAACGCAAGGCATTTCAGCGAGAGAGGGTAGTATATATATATATATATATATATATATATATATATATATATATATATATATATATATATATATATATATATATATATATATATATTGTCACGCAGTTTATTTACGTACAGACCTACTGGAAGGCCGAGGAACGCCAACAGGCCGAAAATACAAAACAAACGCAAGCTCGGGTCGCGCGCGTGCACCAACGCTGTGGCTTGCCGTTTACGCTGCTTCGTCATCGTTCGCATAGTTCCCTACATTGGCCCCCGGTGAATAGCGTAGCCAACCTGGCGACCTAAGGCGTAGTCACTATAGCGGGGTCGTAATACGGCTTCAGGCGACTCACATGCACAATTTCTCGGCCACGACGGCGTAAGTTATGAGACTGTGTCAAAGGCTCAATCTCATAATTGACTGGTGACGTACGGGCGAGAATGCGGTAGGGCCCGTGGTACCGTGCCAGTAATTTCGACGAAAGGCCAGGAGTGCTCGGTGGAATCCAGAGCCAAACGAGAGCACCAGTCGTGAAAGTAGAGAGATGTCGGTCGGTGTCATGCCGTAGCTTCTGGTGGCCTTGGTCCTCGGTTGTCAGTGAACGGGCCAATCGTCTGCAATCTTCTGCGTACCTGGCAACATCAGAAATTGCAGTGTACTCAGGGGAGTCGGGCGTGTATGGGAGGATAGTGTCCAGCGTGCACGATGGTTCGCGTCCGTACAACAGAAAGGGGAGAACCCTGTTGTCGCGTGCGTAGCGGTGTTATACGCATACGTGACGAATGGAAGGACAGTGTCCCAATTGGTCTGGTCTGAAGCTGTGTACATCGTCAACATATCACCGAGAGTGCGATTAAATCGTTCTGTGAGGCGGGTGATATGCTGTCGTCATGCGATGAACCATGTTGCACTGAGCGAGCAACTCTTGAATGGCGTCAGACAAGAAAACACGCCCCCGGTCGCTCAAAAGTTCGCGGGGAGCACCATGGCGAAGAACAAAGTTGCGCAGGATGAAAAACGCAACTTCCCTCGCGGTTGCTGCGGGTAGTGCTGCCGTCTCCGCGTAACGCGTAAGGTGGTCCACGCCGACAATTATCCACCTATTTCCAGAAGACGACGTGGGAAGTGGTCCGTATAAGTCGATACCGACGCGGTCAAATGGACGCGCTGGACAAGGCAGAGGCTGAAGTGTACCGGAAGGGCGTTGAGGTGAGATTTTACGTCGCTGGCATGCAGTACAAGCACGTACGTACTTGCGGACAAATGTGTACATGCCGCGCCAGTAGTACCGCTGACGTAGACGGTTGTACGTTTTGAGAGCGCCAGCGTGAGCGCTTTGCGGGTCGTTGTGGAAAGCAGTACAAATTTCTGAGCGCATGTGGTTGGGTATCACTAACAGCCACCTCCGACCTTCAGACGTGTAATTCCGCCGATAGAGTAGGTCGTCTCGAATAGCGAAATGTGTGGCTTGACGGCGGAGAGTTCTTGAGACCAAATTAGCTAACGGATCAGTCAGAAAGGCGAGGAGTTGGGAAATCCACACATCTTTGCGTTGTTCCGATGCCATGTCTGTGAAGTCGATTGGTGTTATGACAGCTGAAGAAGGTGACGAGAAGGTTGGGTCAGCCGGTAGCGGCGAGCGGGATAGCGCATCAGTGTCGGAGTGCTTGCGGCCGGATCGGTATACAACACGAATGTCGTATTCCTGTAGGCGAAGCGCCCAACGACCAAGGCGCCCCGACGGGTCTTTGAGCGATGATAGCCAGCATAGAGCGAGGTGGTCCGTAACGACTTCGAAAGGGCGGCCATAAAGGTATGGGCGGAACTTCGTCAAAGCCCAGACAATTGCAAGGCACTTTTTCTCCGTGACGGAATAATTACACTCGGCTTTCTTGAGGGTTTGACTCGCGTAAGCGACCACTTATTCTTGGTACCCTGGTTTTCGTTGAGCCAATACAGCACCAAGACTGACACCACTGGCGTCAATGTGGACCTCCGTAGGCGCATAAGGGTCAAAATGACGTAGTATTGGAGGTGATAGTAATAACCGCCGAAGCGCGGTGAAGGATTCGTCGCACGCTTTTGACCAAGCAGAAATGCCTTTGGAAGTTGTCAACAGGTTGTTAAGAGGTGCGATGATGGAAGGGAAGTTGCGCGCAAATCGACGAAAGTATGAGCACAGGCCGATAAAACTTCGAAGCGTCTTGATGGAATTGGGCTTCGGATAGTCGGCCACAGCGCGGAGTTTCGCCGGATCCGGGAGAACACCCTCTTTGCAGACGACGTGACCCAGTATAGTGAGCTGACGTGCGGCAAAATGGCACTTCTTGATGTTAAGTTGAAGGCCAGCAGGGGTGAGACACATGAGAATAGCACGAAGACGCACAAGGAGAGTTGAAAAGTCGCGAGAAAAAACGACGATGTCGTCTAGGTAGCAAAGGCACGTGTTCCACTTGTAGCCGCGAAGGATGGTGTCCATCATCCGTTCGAAGGTAGCTGGGGCGTTGCAGAGTCCAAACGGCATGACGTTAAACTCATACAGCCCATCGGGTGTTACAAATGCAGTCTTCGATCGGTCAGGATCAGCCATTGGAACTTGCCAATATCCTGAGCGTAAATCTAAAGAGGAGAAATATTCTGCCCCTTGCAAGCAATCGAGAGCGTCGTCGATGCGTGGCAACGGGTACACATCCTTCCGAGTTATCTTATTGAGCCGGCGGTAGTCGACACAGAATCGGATAGACCCATCCTTTTTGCGCACAAGTACAACAGGGGACGACCAAGGGCTCTGCGATGGCTGGATGACACCACGCTTGAGCATATCGTCGACTTGTTCGTGTATAATACGGCGCTCTTCCGCTGAAACACGATATGGTCGTTGGCGTAAGGGAGCATGAGTACCGGTGTCAATGTGGTGCGTGATGTTCGCTGTGCGACCCAAATTGCCTGATTCAATATGTGCATGATTTTTTCTTCCTCAGGCATGGTAGAGTTGATGCGGTTGCATAGATGCAACACATCTTCAATGTAGCCCGTGTAGGTCTCGCCTGGTTGCTGTGCACGGTGACGTAAACGGTGCTCGGCTTGAAGCTTGCGTGCCGCAGGTCGTACAAAGACGTCCGTAATAGCCGTCTTGAATGCAGACCACGTAGTAATGTCAGCTGCGTGGTTATTCAACCACAGTTGCGCGGTGTCCGCAAGGTAGAATGTGACGTAGCCCAGCTTACTTGGGTCGTTCCATTTGTTACTTGCGCCGACTTTGTCGTACCTCGCCAACCAATCTTCGACGTCCGACTCAGTGGAGCCCGTGAAGATAGGAGGGTCTCGTTGAGGATACACGGCACCGCAAGTGACATGGACGGTCGAAGGTCCCACCTGGAGAGGCGTCTCGGTGGCCATGTTCGTGTCACGTAGAGGGGGAAGCGTACGGAAGCGAAGTTCCAGGTTTGTACGGGAGTCCACACACCTCCACCAGATGTCACGCAGTTTATTTACGCACAGACCTACTGGAAGGCCGAGGAACGCCAGAAGAGCGAGGAACGCCAACAGGCCGAAAATACAAAACAAACGCAAGCTCGGGTCGCGCGCGTGCACCAACGCTGTGGCTTGCCGTTTCATGCTGGTTCGTCGTCGTTCGCATAGTTCCCTACATTATATATATATATATATATATATATATATATATATATATATATATATATATATATATATATATATATATATATATATATATATATATATATATATATATATATATATATATATATATTTATATAGTCCAGTAGATCCTCCGTGAGCGATCACAACGTGGTTTATTTCGACGTTCGGCCTAGAGTCTGGCCTTCATCAGGATTAAAGGTACAGTTTGTTGGTGCTCAGTTTTATACAATCTCAATTCAGAGGGAAAGGAAAGAGGAAAAAGACAGAAAAAAAGAAAAAAAAGAAAAAAAAAACGGAAAAAGAGAAAAAAAGAATATAAGGTGGACTCCCCTCGGGCACCCCCCTTCCACTCTTCCTTCCACTTCCCCCTTCATCTCTCTCCCCTTTCTCCCCTTCACCTTTCTGATGTCAGTGGTCTGTGCTTCCTTTCACTAACGCATTCTTCCCGACCAGACGGCGCCTCCTGGCACTGGCGGTTCAGTGTGGGGCAAAAAAGAGCTTTTTTAGGAAGTTCTAAGCCTTTAACTACTCGGAGCCCTGTCAACATTTCGTCGTAGAAAGAGGGGTACCGCGTATTGGGGCAGAGGCTGGTAAGCGGGAATTTTAGGAAGTTTTAAGCCTTTAACTACTCGGGGTCCCGTCAACATTTCGTCGTAGAAAGAGGGATTCCGCGTATTGCGGCAGAGGCTGGTAAGCGGGCGCAATGCGAATTCTTGCCCGCTTCTGGATTACGCATGCAGTGGGGGCCTCCCGGCTGTGCACAGGGTTGCTGTTGGGCATGTCATGCATGGCACAATTGATTGGGTAGTAAAATAAAACAGAAAACAGACGACAGCTGCACTTAGGAAGAGTAATTACACTTAGAATTGTTTTGAGTTGTCCAGTGCCCTTCGCAGCTGCAGTGCCGTGAACTCAGTTACTATTTTGATTATTGCCGTTATTGTTTTCTAATGCTTTAATTGCTGCAAGTGTTCCAGGATTCACATTTATTCCTCTATCGAGGGTGTTAAATCGGTGGATAACGTATGACTCTCGTTGTTCACGTTCTCGATTTGATTTAAATCCCGTCTCTAAGAGCGTTACTGATAGTTTGTCGAATGCATGGTCGGGAAGATTGAGATGTTTTGATACAGGTAGACTTGGGGCTGATTTCGCATGGGCTCTGTGATTATTGAAGCGAATCCTAAATGGTGCTTCTGTTTGTCCGATGTACTGCATACCACACACGTTGCATTCGAGAAGGTATACCACATTAGAAAAATCGCATGTTAGGTTTCCTCGTATGTTAATCGAAAACTTGGATTGTGTGCTTGTTGCTTTGTGTGTTTCTCGCATCACCTTACATACAAGACATCGTGGCTTTAAACAAGGTCGGCATGATTTATTGGGGGGTGATGTGTTAATTTGAGAGTGGACAAGTGTGTCTTTGATGTTACGTGGTCGTCGGTAAACGACGCCTGTAGCGGATGGAAATGCGCGTTTCAGATGTTCACTTTGTTCTAGAATGTTGTAATGTCGTTTAAGGATTTTGTTTACATTGGGGAAGTTTGTGCTGTAAGTCAAGCAGAGGTTTGTTCGTTGTGGGTCTTCTTGCGGTGGTCGCTTCATAAGTAAGTCTTCACGCTTTAGTTTTCTCGCTTTTTGAACAGCGTGATTAATTACATGTGGGGGTATTTTTGTTTCTCGAGCCTAAGTTTTAGCCTCTGTGAGCTCGTGTCAAAGTCAGCGTCTCTAGAGCAGATTCGCTTAAACCGGTGCGCCTGGCTGTATGGAATACTGTTTTTACAGTGGCGTGGGTGATCGCTTTGGTAATGGAGGTATTGTTGTCGATCCGTTGGTTTGCGATATAGGGTTGTAGAGAGCTTCTCTTCTTCTATCGTTATGGTAACACCAAGAAAATTTATGGTTACTTGCGGGTATGTGTGTGTGTGAAGTGTATGTTCGGATGTACAGCATTGTAAGTGTCGATAAAGTTGAGAAGTTCGTCCTCGCTGTGGGTCCAAATAAGAAGGATGTCGTTTATGTATCTTCTGTATAACATTAACTTCAAGGAACTTTGTGCAAGAAATTCAGATTCTAGCTTTCCCATAAATATGTTGGCATAATTAGGTGCCAATTCGGTGCCCATAGCGGTCCCGCTTATTTGTCGAAAATACTCTTGGTTAAACTCGAATGAATTTAATTCGAGGACCATCCTCGTCAAAGTTGCGATGGCAGAGCAATCTGGGGTGTTAGATTGTCTATGGTTTGTGTACATGTTTTCTAATGCAGCTATGCTGTCATCGTGAGGGATATTTGTATACAATGAAGAGACATCAAGAGTAACCAAGTACGAGTTTTTCGGCACACAGATACCTGCAATGTCTCGAAGAAAATGATTGATTGATTGATTTGTGGGGTTTAACGTCCCAAAACCACCAATGTGTGGTGTCTTTTGTGTACGACGCGAGGGTGCATAGAATGTGGCTTATTAGTTTGTCCACGTACCCCGATATGGGTTCAGTTATTGTACCGATGCCTGATATGATTGGTTGACCTGGGTTACCGGGTTTATGAATTTTTTGAGGATGTAGAAGCGACCTGGACGAGGGTATGCTGCTCGCATCAGTTCATGGTCAGTGTTGGTTATCTTTTCTGCATCCAACAGTTTCTTTAGTTCTGTTGATTCGATACGTTTGTATTCGTCTGTCGGATCACCTGGGAGGCGTTCGTAAAATCTTGAGTCGTCTAGTTGGCGGTATGCTTCCTGTGTGTAGTTGGTTGTATTATGGACTACAATTGCTCCTCCTTTGTCAGCGGGTTTTATTGTTATGTCTGTCCTAGATGCCGAATTTCTCATACTTATTTTTTCAGATTTTGTTAAGTTTTCTCGGTTTCCTTTCTGTCTGTGGTATTCGTGTACTATATCTTTCTGTACTGCGGTGATATAAAGGTCCAAGCACTTGTCTGGATTACTTTTCAGTGTCCAATCATTTGATTTACGACGGTGAATTGTTTCGTGGTTAGAAGGCCTGTCCAATAAATATTCGCGCAACCTTAAGCTTCGAGCGAAGTTGTCGAGGTCTCGGAGCAAGTGGAATTCATCGAAAAATTTTGTGGTCGGGCCGAAGCTTAGTCCCTTAGATAGCAGTTTTTCTTCGTCAGGTGACAAGCTCGTGTCCGATAAGTTTACAACCACAGTGTCACAGGGTGTGTTCCTAGATGGGTACTCGTTTGTACCGTTAGTGGTTTCCTGGGTGGTGGTGTTGTAGTGATAAGGAACTATATCAGGGAACGCGGGTTTAGACACATGGTCTCTTTTCAGTTTATGAATTTTTGTGGTCATGATGGCTTGGTATTTATTCTGTTCAAATTCTGTTAATCGGGTGATTTTCGTTCGATAAAGTGTTGTGGCGGAGAATGGTGTTGGTCATAGCGACCAGTTTCTTTACCTGCTTATCACTGTGAATAAGAGCGATTTCTGTTAATTTAAGAGATGCCTCAAGGACGACATTTTTCCATGTTATTTGGTCGTGTTCATCTAGATTTGTAGCGGCTGATGTGAGGGAGAGTGTCATACCCTTGGGGGCTATTCTAGCACGAAGGTACACTTGCAATGTTGATTTATGCATTTCATGTCTAATTCGTTTGTCAGCAAGTATTCGTACTTTAAGGAAAGTGGCACTGCAACTGGGAAGCTATGAGATGGACTTACATTTCAGAAGTCAATCTTCTTTTGGGTGCGGGGATGGCATTGATGAGGTGCGCAGGTTGTCGTTATGTCCGGCAGGCCTTCGTTGTTGTAGGGAGGATTTCGGCGTTGGGCTCCCGGCGAACGTGTTCGTAGGCAGTTCCGGGGTCCGCTATAGGGGGACGCGGTTTCGTAGTTCGGCAGGCTTCCCTTTGAGGAGTGGTGTAGTGGTGCTGTCGTGTAGTACTTTTGGTCTCGACATCCGATATGGAGGGACGCGTGTTGGCTGTTCAGCAGACTTCCCCCCTAGTAGTGGTGCGCTGTTGATGATGGTGAGGGGGTGCTTGTGGCTCGCGGGAGTCACAGTTTCACCATATATATATATATATATATATATATATATATATATATATATATATATATATTGTAGGCATCTATTATGCGCTTCATCCTCATATGAACAGCAGTCAATCATCATCATATGTTCTGGCTGACAATCATCATCTTCTTGGAACGTGCGCTTCTTTGTCGGGTCCGTTGCGCTTGTTCATTCCCGAGTTCACGACCAATAAACCTCGTTACAACCGAGTCGTCATACGTGGTGGAGGTGGATTGACGTTCCCAGTACCTCTCCTTACAACGCCTACTCGCTGGAGCTCCGTTCAGGCCGCCGCTTGGACCCTCAGTCCGCCAACATGTCTCAGAGTGAGTGGGGGGAACCCTTTCTGCTCCCGTCTCTGCGCCGCAAGCAGTCACTGCGCCGCAAGCCCCCCCCTCTTTACATCGTAAACCACCAGCGTGACCCTCCGATCTTCGCTGGTCTCCGCGGCGAAGATGTGGAGGACTGGCTCGATAACTACGAGCGAGTAAGCGCAACTAATCACTGGGACGACTCTAACAAGCTCCGCCGAGTATCGCTTTATCTCACGGGCGTTGCCAAGACATGGTTCTTGAACAATGAGATCGACCTCACCGACTGGCCTGCCTTCAAGCAGCAGCTTCGCCAAGTATTCGGCACGCCAGCCGTTCGATCCGCTCTAGCGAGGAGGGCCCTAAATACTCGCCAACAACATCCCGGCGAGTCATACACATCTTACATAGAGGATGTCCTTGCGCTTTGCCGGCGCGTCAATTCTTCGATGTCCGAGTCGGACAAACTGCGCCACATACTGAAGGGGATCGGAAGCATTGCCTACAATGCCCTTGTTGCCCAGAATCCTTCTACTGTCACTGACGTCGTCTCTACGTGTCAGCGTCTCGAAGAACTTGATTCTGTTCGCCTTCAGTCGGGCAATAGTGAACACCGTACAGCAGACCGGGACCTGCGTGACATGATACGGGAGATCATACGAGAAGAACTTCAATCAATGGGCATCTCACAACCTTCTCCATCTGTCACACAGCCTTCAAGCATGGCCCTCCGTGACATCGTAAGGGAGGAACTAACATCATTCACCGGTCCAGCCTACGTACAGCCACCTCCGTCTAGCCCTCCAACGTACGCGCAAGTTGCGGCCGCGCCTCCTCGCAACGTAAACTATACTTCGCCGCTGCCACCATTCACGCCGGTTGCTGCTGCACCACCGGTCCACTTCCGGCCAATCCCACCCGACCCTCCGTCTGCCCACTTGAGTGCGCTATCTCCCGGTGCGCCGAATGCCCTCTACTACCCGCCTTGGCGCCCGTCTCGCCCAACATGCTTTTACTGTGGATATCACGGTCATATTGTGGCGTACATGCACGAAGACGAAGAAGCATATACGGGGAACGCGCTCGTCGCCCAGAGCGAGAGAGGAAGAAGAGGATCAGGAGGATCTTTAACCAGTCGGCCGCTTCTGAGCTGCCTCTAACGACCTAATAAACGGCCCCTTTCAACGTCTATCAGTCTCTTTCAAACGTAACAGAGTGGTGGAGGTGCTGGGTAAGCGCTTCAACTACGGAACGATCACTGCCACAGCTTCGACGAAGCCGTCGACTTGCCGGTCTCCCACCATCTGCCGTGAGTGACTTCGACATGCACGAAGAAGCAGGCGTTTCCAGGACGGCACCGTCTGGCCCGCCTCCGTACTACCGAATTCCACCGCCCTTCGGAGGAAAAGCCGAAGAAGATGTCGACGCCTGGCTCACCAAGTACAAACGTGTGGGCAAGTTCAACGGTTGGGATGCAGCCGCTATGCTAGCCAACGTAGTGTTCTCCCTGACCGACACCGCACTGGTATGGTACGAGAACCACGAGGACGCACTCACGACGTGGGATCTTTTTGTTGAAGAGCTCAGGGTGTGTTTCGGCGACTCGGTTGCTAGAAAGAAGCGGGCTGAGCAAACACTGTCGCAACGGGCACAGCTACCAGGTGAGACATGCACCACTTACATAGAAGAAGTGTTAAGGTTGTGCAAGGTGGTCTGTGCTACCATGTCGGAAGAAGACAAAGTTGGGCATCTGCTCAAAGGGATCGCTGAGGACGTGTATAATTTTCTAATTGGAAAAGAAAGCCTCAGTTCTTTGTCCGACGTCATTCAGCATTGCCGAACGTTTGAAACACTCAAGATGCGTCGAATTTCGCCCAAGTTTGGTCGGCTGGCTAACGTTACAACTGTTGCCAGTGTGGACACGAATCCTGGCCTCGACCTTTTTTCTGCCATTCGACAGATTGTTCGTGAGGAACTGTCACACCGAGAAATGTCGTGTTCGACAGCTGACCATCGCGAGTTGTCTCTGCCACGCGAGGCTATGGATGTGCCTCCTTTGACCCCATGACAACCGACGATGAGCGCGGCAACTGTGGAGTACAGCCCAGCCCCACAGTCAAGGATGACAACCAGATTTCCCGCGTAACGGTATGACCGACGCATTCAGCGCATGCCTCCTCGACACCCGACGTCTCGGTACGACGTACCTGACCAGTACATACGTTACACAAGAACAAATGATGACGCCCGATTCAACGACGAGCGACCGACGTTTTGACCTCGGCCGGTGTGCTATTCCTGCGGTGTGCCAGGCCACATATCGCGATTTTGCAACCGTCGGGTGACTCCTCGGTATCACCAACCATCTCACTTTTCACGACCCTTCGAACAGCCTCATGGTGTCCGGCGGCCGGCCCACATACCACCTGATGACAACTATTGGCCCAGCAACTTCCGCAACGTCTCCCCGGCATCTGACAGGAGTTTAACGCCCCCACCGCGACCTCGTGCTCATCGTTCTCCTTCACCGCTGCGTCGCAAAGCGCCCTCTTCGCCACCGGAAAACTAGCCAGCGCGGCCAATGGGGGTGAGGTCGCTGGAAACGTGCTACTGACAGAAATACCTCCTGTGTGTATGTTTAAAAACAGAGTGCGTGTTTTGGTGGATTATGTACCTGTGATGGCCTTGGTGGACACAGGTGCAACGATTTCCGTTATGAGTGCTTCCTTTAAAGACGTGTTAGGGCGGAAAGTTGTTTTTACCTGGGATGAAACTTCGACGTTCTGTGGAGTGAGTGGAGAGCCGTTGCGCCCTATTGGTGTGTGTAGTGCTGAAGTATTTTTGGGAGGCCTTATGATAACGACAGAATTTGCGATTATTCCTCGGTCGACACATGATGTCATTCTCGGCATGGACTTCTTGCGAGAATGTGGTGCCACTGTAGACTGTCGCACGGGGAAAGTCTTTGTGAGTGGCCAGATGCCGTCAGAACTTCTGGAAACTCCAGCGAATGATCAAACTACGCTGTGTGTCTGTGGCGATACGTTCATACCTGCGTCGTCTACCGTACGTGTTCCTGTTGTTTGTCGCGGAGCGGATTCAGACAGCTTCGATGCGAGCGTAGAACCAATGCACATAAACTGCGTGAAGAAGAATGTGTTGGTTCCCCATTGTGTGGTGTCGATAGATGGCGGACGAACTGGCCTATGGACTGTAAATTGTTCCTCTGAGCCCGTGACACTACCCAATGGTTTGAAATTAGCTTCGGTCAGCAAAGAACACGCGACCTTATCAGTGGTCGAGCTCACAGACGTGCCGGAAGAACGTGACGGAACTGGTTGTCACAATTTGGACGGGGCGCTTATGGCAATGATAAATAAGTCGCTCAGCTCAAGCGAGCGCCTAACTTTAATGAATGTGCTGTTGAAGCACGCTTCGGTATTTGACTTTGCACAGAAGGGCAAAGTAATCCCTGTCCCCCTGTCTCGAACGCGCCATACCATCAACACTGGCGCGGCAAGTCCGATTCGCCAAAAACCATACCGTGTTTCCCCGTCAGAAAGACAAATTATCAACGACCAAGTGCAGGAAATGATGCAAAAGGGAGTGGTACAAGAGTCAGCCAGTCCGTGGGCAGCACCGGTAATCCTTGTTAAGAAGAAAGATGGATCTTGGAGATTTTGCGTCGACTATCGCCGACTGAATGCCGTGACTAAAAAAGGACGTATACCCGCTGCCCCGTATAGAGGACGCAATAGACTGCTTACATTCGGCCCCTTATTTTTCCTCCGTAGACTTACGGTCCGGTTATTGGCAAATTTCGATGCACCCAGAGGACAAGGAAAAGACTGCCTTTGTAACCCCTGATGGGCTCTTTGAATTCAACGTGATGCCCTTTGGACTGTGCAATGCACCGGCAACGTTCGAGAGGTTTATGGACACCATTCTTCGTGGCTTGAAGTGGAACATCTGCATGTGCTACCTCGACGACGTCGTCATCTTTGGCCGCACGTTCAGTGAACACAACTCTCGTCTGGATACTGTTTTGAACTGCATCCGAAATGCTGGCCTAATTTTAAATTCGAAGAAATGCCACTTCGGAGACCGCCAGACGCTTGTGCTCGGGCATCTAGTTGACAAGGATGGCATCCGCCCTGACCCCCAGAAGACAGCAGCAGTTGAGGCGTTCAATGCGCCGTGTTCCGTCAAGGAGCTTCGTAGTTTCCTGGGGCTTTGTTCGTACTTCCGCCGCTTTATTCCGAAGTTTGCCGACGTTGCGTATCCTCTCACATGCCTCTTACGAAAGGACAATTCCTTTGAGTGGACTCCGGAGTGCGAATCTTCATTCCGTCAATTGAAGTTTTTGCTGACGTCACGACCCGTCCTTCAGCACTTCAGTCCTTCTGCTCCGACAGAGCTTCATACGGATGCCAGCGGCATAGGTATTGGAGCCGTCCTAGTACAACGTTACGGCGACCGCGAACACGTCATCGCATACGCAAGTCGCTCCTTAAGCAGGCCGGAACAAAACTACACTGTTACGGAACAAGAATGCCTGGCGGTATTATTTGCAATTCAGCGGTTTAGGTCTTACCTGTACGGACGCCCATTCACAGTCGTAACCGACCACCACTCGTTGTGTTGGCTTGTCAACCTTCGTGACCCTTGTGGCCGCCTTGCGCGCTGGGCCCTCCGGCTACAAGAATACAGTCTTACCGTCGCTTACAAGAGTGGTCGTCGACATGCTGACGCGGACTGTCTTTCTCGTATGCCACTTAGCACAACGGACTGTGAATCCGATGACCTTGACCAGCTTGTAGCGTCTGTGTCGCCTACGTTCCCAGACTATCCCAGTTTCAGAGCGGAACAGCAGAAGGACGCTAAACTAGCACCACTATTCGCCGCTGTATCCGCTTCCACTAGTGCACGCCGTTTCTGTATGCGTGATGAACTGTTGTTCAAAAGGAACCTCTCCAGCAGTGGCGCACGTTTCCTTCTAGTTGTCCCGGAGAGTCTGCGAACCGTTATTATGAGTGTCATGCACGACGACCCTACATCTGGACATTTAGGTTTGGCGCGGACGCTTCACCGGACTAAAGAGCGCTTTTATTGGCCTGGTATGCAAAAGTCCGTTGAGAGTTATGTGGCAAGCTGCATGCAATGCCAGCGTCACAAACGTCCATCAACTGGTCCAGCTGGTCTTCTACAACCGATGCCTACTCCAAGCGCACTTTTCGAACAAGTGGGGATTGACTTTCTGGGCCCCTTTCCAAAATCGGCTAAGGGCAACCGATGGATAATTGTTTGCGTCGACTACCACACACGCTACTGCGAGACGGCGGCCGTCCCCTCCGCAACTGCCAGTGAAGTCTCGTCGTTTTTGTTACAATACGTCATCCTCCGACACGGCCCACCTCGCCTGATTATCAGCGATCGTGGCCGACAATTCACAGCGGATGTCGTGGAGGAGCTACTCCGTTTATGTGAATCCCGCCTGCGTCACTCGACACCATACCACCCCCAAACTAATGGGCTGACGGAGCGTACCAACCGCACCATTGTCAACATGTTGTCTATGTATGTCTCAAACGACCACAAGAACTGGGATGACGTACTTCCGTTCATTACTTACGCGTTCAACACCTCGAAGCATGAGATTACAGGCTATAGCCCTTTCTTTTTGCTTTATGCACGTTCGCCCCGGCACACAATCGACACAATATTGCCTTTCTGTGACCACGACAACGTCACTGTCACCGAGACTCTCTGCCTCGCCGAAGAGGCGCGTCGCATAGCTCGACTACGCACATTGGCGTCGCAAGACAAAGCTAAGGCACGCTATGACATTCACCATCGACCAGTGATTTATCGCCGTGGTGATCTGGTGTGGTTGTGGACTCCGATGCGCAAGCGCGGGTTATGCCAAAAGTTTTTGGCCACTTACGATGGACCTTTTGTCATCGTCGAGAGACTTACAGAGGTCAACTATGTAATAGATCGTCTCACGGCGAGTGGTCGACGAGCTGCCAAAACTCAAGTGGTTCATGTTGCCCGCCTGAAACTTTACACGCCACGACAACTTGACTGACTCGTCCGGCGGCCTTCGTCTGCGCGGAGAGGAATGTGGCGTACATGCACGAAGACGAAGAAGCGTATACGGGGAACGCGCTCGTCGCCCAGAGCGAGAGAGGAAGAAGAGGATCAGGAGGATCTTTAACCAGTCGGCCGCTTCTGAGCTGCCTCTAACGACCTAATAAACGGCCCCTTTCAACGTCTATCAGTCTCTTTCAAACGTAACAATATATTGCGCTTCTGCCGCAAGCGCCAACAGGACGAGCGTCGCGGGTACGACATGCGCGAACGGGACTTTTCCAGTGGAAATTCTTACGCTCGGCGTTATTCATCTGGACAGCAGCGGTCTCCATCTCCGCCCGCGTCGACTGAGACGCGGAACACTTACCGTTCAAGCCGACGCCGATCACCTTCGCCCTTCCGTCACTCCTCCTCTCCTCTTCGGCCAGCCTCGTTTACGACTGACAACCGGTCGGAAAACTAAATGTTGCAGTTTTCGGAGGAGAAACTGCATGTAACACTAGGACTCATATTCCTCCAGCACGCCCGTTTAACATGGTTTCTGTTACGGTGGAAGGAGTTCTCGTGGACGCTTTGGTGGACACTGGTGCTACAGTTTCTGTTATTAGGCATGATTTGTGCAAACGCCTGAAAAAAGTAATGACACCTTATAATGGACCCAATCTAGTCGAAGCCCAGGGGAACACTATCCGCCCTTTTGCTCTTTGTACTGCTCGTGTGTTTATTGATGACATTTTGCATTACATCGAGTTCACTGTGCTTACCCGGTGCTCTCACCAGCTAATTCTAGGGTGGGACTTCCTATCTTCTTCTTCAGCCGCTGTATGTTGTGGTGAACGAATTCTGCACCTAATACGGACTCCATGTTCAACGAAGGCGTCTACAAGCCACTACGCCTGTTCGCTCGCGGAGATCTCGAACTACCGCCACATCAAGAACGAATTGTGACCCTTATCTCTAAGGACATCGACCACGGTGACGTCTTGGTGTCCCCTTCGTCGACTTGCGTCGCAAAAGGCTAGCCCTTGCATCAGGTGTCGTACGCTTTCACCATGGCTCCGCGCTCGTCATTGCGACGAATGAAACGCCAGAGAAAGTTCTCCTGCCAGAGGGCACTGCAGTAGCCTGTGTTGTGGATGCTGAGCCTGTCAGCGTCACGCCACTTAAACCTGCCTCTACCAACGACCGTTCTATGAGTAAGCCTGGCTCATCCTCTCCCTTCACAGCTCTTATCAGTGATGACTTAAGAGCTATCCAGGCGCAGCAGTTGCTTGCCGTTATTAACGAAACACGCCGATTCTTTCGACACCTGCTCCTCAACGTTGGGCCGAACTACCACTGCAGCACATCGCATTCAGACGGAGGGAACATCTATTGTACATCGCCGCCCGTACCGCGTGTCTCTCGCTGAGCGAAAAATCATCGAGGAAAACGTCGCTGACATGCTCCAACGAGAAATAATTCGTCCATCAACTAGCCCTTGGTCATCCCCTGTTGTTTTGGTACGAAAAAAAGATGGCTCCGTGCGCTTTTGCGTTGATTACCGGGCACTTAACAAATTCACACGCAAGGACGTATACCCCATGCCACGCATCGACGACGCCCTTGATTCACTGCAAGGCGCCGAATACTTTTCAAGCCTTGATTTGCGTTCGGGATACTGGCAAATTCCCATGCACGATGACGACAAAGAAAAAACGGCGTTTGCAACCCCCCATGGCCTATACGAATTTAACGTGATGTCTTTCGGCTCTGCAATGCGCCCGCGACGTTTGAACGCATGATCGACACCGTCCTGCGTGGTCTGAAATGGAAGACGTGTCTCTGCTACCTTGATGACATTATCATCTTTTCATCAACGTTTTCTCAGCACCTGAGGCGCTTGGATGACGTCCTAACATGCCTCACCAGTGCGGGTCTGCAGCTCAACACTAAGAAGTGCCGTTTCGCCACCAAATCCATCAAGGTTCTGGGTCATGTCGTCAGCAAGAACGCTATTCGCCCTGACCCCGAAAAGATCGCTGCCATCCTTCGATTTCCATGCCCCACAAGACTTAAGGATTTGCGAAGTTTTCTTGGCCTCGCATCATATTTTCGTCGCTTCATACGAAATTTCACTTCAATAGCTGCGCCACTTCACAAACTACTTGCATCTATATGCACGCTTTGTGTGGTCCGAGGAATGTCAGTCGGCGTTTCACCTATTGAAGAAAGCTTTGACGTCAGAGCCCGTACTCTGCCATTTTGATGACACCGCCCCAACACTCCTGCATACCGACGCCAGCGGTTGCGGTATAGGTGCTGTTCTCCTCCAACGCGATAACTCTGGACGGGAAAGGGTCATCGCATATGCTAGCCGAGTGCTTACTTCTATCGGAAAAAACTATACCATCACTGAGCAGGAGTGCCTCGCTGTGGTTTGGTCCATACAAAAGTTCCGTCCTTGTCTGTACGGCCGTCAATTCACCATCGTAACGGACCACCACGCCTTTTGCTGGCTTTCTACAATGAAAAACTTGTCCGGACGCTTGGGTCGTTGGATTTTACGCCTACAGGAGTATCAGTTTGAGATTATTTATAAATCGGGCAAAAAAAAAACATCAAAACGCCGACGCTCTTTCTCGTTGCCCACTACCTACGGCGTCGTTCGACACTCCAGCTGCCACTTCCAACGACACCAGTGCGGACGTGACTCCCACTTCTGTTGCCTTGCTCGCCTCGCTGTACCAACCGCCAATCGACGATGAACAACCCTTCAGTTCTCGCCAGCAGGCTGACCCGTATTGTCGGCGCATTATAGACCACCTCTCAGGAGCTACGCGTCCACCTAATGCACGCCTTCGTCGACAACTCGAGCACTTCAAATTTCAGGACGGTGTGCTGTACCGTCACATATATCATCCTGACGGCCAACGCTGGGTACCTGTTCTGCCACGCGCTCTTCAACATCATGTACTTAACGCCTTTCATGACGATTTGACTGCTGGCCACCTAGGCTGTCATAAAACTTACGACCGCATTCTAAGCCGCTTTTATTGGCCTGAGATTTCTACCAGCGTAGCAAAGTACGTGGGTTCCTGCTCTCCATGCCAACTTCGCAAACTTCCGACATCTCCCCCGGCTGGTCAGTTACAGCCAATGACGTGCCCTACAACACCTTTCGAGGTCGTCGGTGTCGATCTTTATGGACCCCTTCCTGTTACTGGTGCTGGAAATAGATGGATAGTCACCGCCGTAGACCATATGACACGCTACGCCGAAACAACTTCAGTAGCTACTGGTTCAGCATCGGAAGTTGCTGACTTCGTCCTTCAGGCCATAATACTACGTCATGGTGCTCCTCGTGTACTTCTAAATGACCGTGGAAACGTGTTCTTATCACAGCTTTTAGGTGAAGTTCTTCGCGTTTCTGGTACCACACACAAGATGGCGTCTAGCTACCATCCTCAAACAAACGGTCTGACCAAGAGATTTCATCGAACCCTTGCCGACATGATCGCCGTATACATTCAACCGGATCACAGAAACTGGGATAAACTTCTACCGTTCCTCACTTTCGCCTACAACACCGCTGTTCAGCGCACAACCGGCTACTCATCATTTTATCTCGTTTACGGACGTTCACCTACTTTCTTTATCGATGTTTCCTTCTTCACCAGCAATGGCCCTCCATCACCATCTTCTTGCGAAGAATATATTTCTCGCCTTGCCCAGTGCCACCAGCGCGCTCGTATGAACACGGAAGCTACGGAACAAGCAAGGAAGGCCGTCTACGACACCTCTCATCGTGTGGTATCATTCCGACCGGGTGACGAGGTGCTGCTATTGACACCAATTCGCACACCTGGTCTCTGCGACAAGTTCCAGCCTCGATTCATCGGCCCATATGTTGTTTTAGAGCAGACTTCACCTGTCAACTATCGTGTTGTCGTACAAACTGACCGCCGTTACCGCAGCACCGAAATTGTACACGTCTCCTGCATGAAGCTTTTCACACGACGTTCCTTGTCACCTTGACTACCCGCACGCAGCGGCCAGGCTGGCCGCTTCCATGGGGGGGGGGGGGGGGGATCAGTGTAGGCATATATTATGCGCTTCATCCTCATATGAACAGCAGTCAATCATCATCATATGTTCTGGCTGACAATCATCATCTTCTTGGAACGCGCGCTCCTTTGTCGGGTCCGTTGCGCTTGTTCGTCCCCGAGTTCACGACCAATAAACCTCGTTACAACCGAGTCGTCATAATATATATATATATATATATATATATATATATATATATATATATATATATATATATATATATATATATATATATATATATATCGAATGAACTTTCAGATAGCGAAGGCCGTGCCACGGCCGAAACGTTAGTAAAGACAATTTCCTTTTCAAATGTGCTATCTGCAAGTTCATTCAATATAGAAAATACCCGTACCTGTCGTGCCTTCCCTTCAATTTCTCTCTCTCTCATATATATATATATATATATATATATATATATATATATATATATATACACTTGTTTCCCTTATTCAATAACGAGGGAAAGACTTGGTGTCTTAGCATTTATACGAGGGACTATTGGTGAGCTGCCAGCTCGTGATAAGTTCACGTGTTACGTGACGCCACACAGGCTCATAAAAGAGTGTGCCACACTCGCAGCCATGGCTACAGATGGCGCTGACTGATATTCCCCCCATTTAAATTCACACATTTACCCAACAAAGTGGCCGGGAGGATAGCCGCCGTGGTAGCTGAGTGCTAGAGCATCGAACACGTTATTCGAAGGTCACAGGTTCGGTTTCTGCCCACGGCAAGTAATCTTTTCACCCACTTTTCTTCCTTCACATTTACCTTACAATTCGGTCACATAACATCCCCTATACTTTCCTTGGCTTTATTGTCTGTTAGATTTCATTAATATTGTGTCAAAACACGAAAAAACGAGCCATTAGGTAGGCATTTCTTTTCCTATATATATATATTAAATTGAAGTTCATTACCAATAAAGAATCAAAAGTATTAACATAGAAACCAAACATGCTTTTAATGATCATTGGTATGATGACTGTGAAGGTGAAAAGTTTAAACGAACTGGTAGATCATTCCATCGTTTGACGCTTGCAAAACTGACAGCTAGTTTTTCGTAGTTCCTTCACGATTTCGGAAGTAAATTGGTATTTATTTCAATCCTTTCACTCCAAGTGCGTTGAGCAGCAATGCCTTCTTGGCGTCTAGCGTAGCGTCCGAGGCTATATCACAAAACTATATATTTATTTTGCTTGATTTCAACTATGATATCCTTAACCCCCGCTTGTTCCCTAATCCACTCTGCTCTCTTCTTTTCTCTTAAGGTTACAGCTACCATGGTACTTTATGGTAGTACCAGAGCGAGGACATACCTTAAGGCGATAGCCATCAATGTCTATACTCGCGGTGAGCGGTGTACGCCCAGTCCCGTGGCACGGCGCTAGCTGTGGCACCTCCCCGCCCCCCCCTTCCCGCTGGAGGATCATTAGCCTTATAAGCGCCAGAATGTGGATGGCGTCTGCACGATACGCAAAGCGCGAGAATGCGGATGCATGCAGATTAGTCTCGCGTCTCACTATGATTCGCGGTAAGAAAAATTTTTAAAAGAAAACACGCACACAATGTGCTTGCGTGTCATTCCACTGGGAGTGTAAAAATAAAGACGTGGCATGCTCAGTCTAATGGCCGCACGCTCTTGCCGAACACATTGTGGTGACAAGAAGACAGACGTCGATACTGTAAGACCCCAAACAATATATTTCGTGTGAAGCCATTTATTGAGACGCTAACTATAACAAGAATCGTCGTCATCTTTTGGTTGGATTATACTGATCTGCACTAGCGCGCCACAGGGCTTCCCTTCTATTGGCGAAGAAGTCGCGAGTGTGTTGCAGAAAGCCATAAGCGGAGTATTGAGCCACGAATACACGTGGTGACTACGGCAGTCCGAAACGACTGTAATATGAGAGATGGTTGAAGTGTTGGTGTCTAAATATGCGCAGCTTTTAGATGGTCGACGGAAACCGTATCTCCACGGCTGTTGATAAGCAGGAGGAAGTGCTTAGCTTGCGTTTTTGACCTTAAACAGTTGATCGTAAATGGAATGCTATTGAATTGTCGCACGGCATCGTGTTGTACGAAAACGTGAGTGAAGTGTTGCACGCAGGATTGACGGACACTAGGGGATGTTCACCGTTGTCGGGGAGGAACTATGGTACGCATAGCATTGCGCGGATGGTCGTCTGCAATTACTGTGGGCGAATCACTGAAGGATGACCGGTGGTAACATGAAAATCGTGACATGCGTGTCGTGTAGGGCATAACTTACACGCCATGTTCATGATGAACTCGCGTCCGTTTCGCTAGCTTGACATGTATCAAATTTGGTGTTGCGTCACTCGACTGCATAACGAAGATAACTGACACGTAATAACATGAAAACATTGACGCACGCTTTGCAACATGCTTTACATGCCACGCTGATGATGCGCTCATGGGCGGGTGTCTCAATGCCCGTCGACGAGAGCATCAGCAGAACCAGTCAGCGGTCGCCTGCAGTCATTTCGCAGCCGGGCACTGCCGATATTGTGGCTGTTCCGCGAATTTCGAGGGGTACGCTGTCTTACAGGCATGGCGAGAAATTTGTTCGGAAAATTTTAGAGGAAGCCGAAATTCACAAGCTTGTGGACAGATGTGTCAACAGGTCCTCCTTTTCCCTCTCCTATAAAGAAGTAAGCCAGCTATATATAACTCATCCATTTTCAATACTTTCTTTACACCGTGTTTGATACATTTCTGTTTTTTTTTTTACTTTTTCACCTTTAGATCTTTTCTGATGTTCTCTTGTGTGGCTGCCCTTGCCTCTTTGGCGTTAACGTGTTTGCCAATTGGTTTGAGGATGAACGATTATTTTCACATTTTTCGTTTATCGAAAGTGTACTTGGCAGTTTGGAAATGTCTGATGGCACTGTCATTTTTAGTTGATCGCCGTTTTCAGCAACAAGTTGTCACGAGGTTTTTTATCACTTCTTTTTATCATGTTACCTTTATCTTGCTTCGACGCGTGTCATAAAGGAGGCTTTGCGTTCTATCGTGAGCGTAACTCTCTAATGACGTGCCTACCGTACCAATTATGGTATATGTTCAGTTAACAAAACATCCATAAGCACACCATGAGCATGGCTTGTAAACCATTCTCTACGGGACATGCATTTTAGGATTTTCATGTTACCATTTCCAATTTGCGTTTGCCATGTCGTCATGTTAATCAATGCCAACGCAGCTTCATATCAAGCTAGCGAACCGGCCGCGAGTTCACCATGAGTGAGGCATATATGAGGTCGTAACTGACGTGCATGTCATTATTGCCATGTTAACACATGTAATTTATGTTTGCTATGCAGTCGCGTTATGCCATCTAACTTTTGGTGCGTATCAAGTTAGCGAGACGGCCGTGAGCGAATCTTGAGTGGGACATGTAAATCATGCGCTACATCACACGCATGTCATAATTTTAGTTTTTAATTGTCACTTATGTTCGCCATACAGTCACGTCACGCAACAATTTTGGTGTATGTCGAGCGGGTGAATCACCCATGAGCGCATCATGAGCGTGGCATGAGAAGCATGTTGTAAAGTGCGTGTCAAAATTTTTGTATTGTTACATGTGAGTTATTTTCGTTATGCAATCACGTCACGCAATACCAGATTTGGTACGTGGGAAGCTTGCGGAATTAATAGACGCCAGCGCAACATTAAGCATGGCATGAAAGTCATGTCTTACACGACGTGCATGTCATGAATTTCGTGTTATCACCGGTCGTTTATGTTCGTCAAACGATCACGTCGCGCAAGAACAAATTTGGTGCCAATCACACAAAGCATGACATAAGTAACTCAAGCCAAACATGAGAGGCATGTCACGATTTTCTTTTTATGTTAGACGTACATGCATGTCACGCAATAACACCTCAGGTACATGTCAAGCAAGCGATACGGACGTGGGCGCATCACTAGCGTGGCAAGTAAGCGATGCTGCCCATTACATGTATGCCATGCATGTCATGCGTTTCCTGTTAGAACCTGACATTTAGGTTCGTCATGCCGATTTCAGTTATTAAACGGCTGTTATGCGTTTGTTTATATGCTCGCAAGTGGTATAATTAAGCTCGCAGCAGAAATTTAGGTGAGCTTCGCTCGACTCCGGCTCCACTGGAAAAGCTTATAGCGTGTCCGAATCCTGCAGTTATACGGGAGCTCCGCACGTTCGTTTTACAGCGTGCGACTGTTTTGCGATACCTCAGCGCACCAGGCAGGCTGCTCTGAAATCTCCCAGCGCCTATTCAATGCAGACGCGGTGCACGCTGGTCGGCTTTCTTTATTGCTTGGAGCTGCCTGTTCGTGGGTTTCTCATGCGGAGCACGTTCTGCGTTCAGCTCACCGTTCCGAGCCTCCTCGCTAGGCGACCGCCGCGGTTATGATCATTTGTCACACCCTTGACAGTCGGCTGCGGAGAGAGAAAGAGATGGCCGCTTGGAATGCCGCCTCTATCTTCTCTCTCGCTCTCAACAAGTCTTTTCCGCGGACATCTTGAGAGCTTTCTTCATTTTTGTTTTATCTTCATTGCTGCATTCGCGCCCGCTTTATCTGTTTCGTCACATTCGCGGTCGCCTCTGAGCCAATGACGAGCCGCGACGAGTCCCGTCTGAGTTTTTTATAGCAAGCTGGTTAGCGAGATACCTAGTTAGGCTTAGTTATGTTTTCCTGTTCATTAGACGTTTTGTTTGTCACGCAGCTCATAAATTATCATTGATAACGCTACACCGATGAGTGTCTGGTACAAGCCATGGCTTTCTTGCAGACCAGCAGTCGCTAGTGCACCGCACCTTTAGTTTCCTGCGGTGTTGTTCTGGTTGCGAAGCTATATCAACGAAACAAACAAACAAATGCAAAACAAAATGAAGCGTGACCTCTGTGGATCACTACTTAATGTTCCCGACCGAATTCATTTTGATAAATTATTCGGCTATGACACTAAATGGTCTATCACTTAGCATGTGACACAATGCGGATGCCAACGCTTGTTGTCGCGCAGCGCGCTATCGGATTACTTGACTGAAAGCGATTCCTGCCTGGGGAATACACGATACTCGCTAGCCAGGCCATAGAGGTGGCGATTTGGGGCCATTGTGTGCTATTTTTATGGAAATGATCATGAATTACGTACGTTAGAAAGGAGAGAGATGGGTCAAGATAGAGCACGAATTGACTGACTAATCGACTGTATCTGGGGGTTGGTACTTGTCACCTGGTATGCCTGTTCTGTAAAGGATTGCTTTTGGTTATCACACATTAGACTGTCGATTAGTAGAATTGGAATTGCTGGTGAAAAAAAAACTAATAATAAAGGCATTCCACATACATGCAATGCTATGGGAGTGATCTCGAGAGAAATTTGAACAATTGTGATTTCTGATATTGCACCGCAACGCATCAGAACCGTACGAGCTAGCTCGCCATGTCGAATCAGTGGGCGTTAGAGAGACCTTCGGAAAGGAGAGTTGAATGACAGCGTCAATTCCGTTTCGTGTTTTTTCTTGCTTTTGCATGGCTGAAAGACAGACCACGTAGCTATAGTAATGGCGTGTATCAGATTACGCTGATGTGATCGATATAAACCAGAGATGGACTCTCATTGTTGACATCCATGGTTCAAGAATATGTTTGACCACGTTGAATTGGATGCTAAAGTGAAAAGCGTAAAAGTGCAATGAATAAGGTTAAAAGGCGATAACGTCCCGTACGTTTCTGTCTGAGAATTACGCCGGTAAATATAACACCAAGTATAAAAAATTCGGAAAAATATTGACCCCATTTAAGTCATGAGATGAAGTTCATAAGCGGCGAGAGGTTTATGTGCTGATGCTGAGGATGATAACAATGATGCTTATAATGGTCGGCATGACGGCTTGAAACTCTTTCATGCTCTTTTTGTGCGCTATATTACCTTTTTTTTTGTGAAAACAAACATACCATAGCAGTGTGGTGATGATGATGATAGTAATTATGGTAATAATACATGCGGGGTTTGTGTTACCAAGAAATGCCACAGTAGAGAAATAAATGAAGGTGTGTATGAAAATTCTACGTGGTCTTGTTCACAGTTGTGACCACTTGGAAGGAAAATGAGCAATATCTCTTTCATTTCTTGCGTCAGGACAGTGAAGGACACTCGTACGAAGAGCTGCGACTGCCTGCTTTTTTTTAGAGTCCACCCATAGCTACTCGAGAGCTCGGCTCATCCTGAGGAATCTTGCAGCACGCCTCTAAAGGCCGAATTCATAACTGCCAGTACGACGCAAAAATGGTCACCGACTTCGAGCAACATATATAGCGCGCCGCTAGAATCTTGGGAAAGTGTCAGTGCGGTCCCCGAACGTTGCAGTCATACTCACTGCTGCAGTCACGTCCCGCAGCTTATCGGATCATACCCGACTGCTTTGATCGGCAAGCACTTTGAGCGCGACTCGCTTTTCTGTTTCCCAACGTTTCGCGCTATCATGCATCTTCATCGATTTTTCTTTCCTGCTAGTTGTAAGCGTGTGGGGGGTTCTATAATCATTCTTCTCATCTCTACGGAGAGAGAGAAGGCAGGGGAACTCACCTGGCGTGAATCGCGAAGAGCTCTTTGTCACTACAAAAGTTTCCTCTTATCGCGTATTGCGCAGAAAACGCCAGGCATAATCTTCTTGCTGCTCAGTCGAGTATACAGCGGAACCTGCTCAGTGGGTTTGTACCGTTTTAGTAAGGCCTTGTTGTTGGGCGGGTTCGTGCATCTTCGCAAAAGGTACAAACTGCGCAAGCTAAAATACGACCTATGCTCCACCCAGGGACAAGTGTAGGACAACGGCTGTCCTTTAGCTGCTCTATGCGGTTTTTACTTTTGCTCAGTTTGTACATCTTGTCAGCTGGCACTGCTCCGGTTGGAGCCGGAGATTTGTAGACGCTGTGGGGATAATGTAGCCTTACTAAGGACCATACCTCGAAGAATATGCAACGTACGCAGTGACGATCCTCCCGTGACCCTCCTGCCACAGATAACTTGTCGATGTGATGTTAATTTTGTTTGAATTATGTGCTGATTTCAGGTAAACTTAACGACGCCACAGGTATATATGTTCTCACAAAGCTCTATTGGAGAGCCTTGTCTCACAGCTCATCAGGCCAGAAAGATGCACGAGCCCTCCTGCCAGGGGCATAAGCAGAATTGTCGGGTGAGGGAAGGTAGGGGGGGGGGAGGCTTAAGAGCCACCCCTTTCATCTGTAGCGGGGACCGCGCAGACACATGTAGTCGAGTGTTATTTTGTGCTTTGTTTGACATTGAAAAAATTGTTTCTGATCGGGGGGACTCCGTGTGCCACTTCCTCGCTACGCCAGTGCCTAAAGCAGTCACCAAAGACAGTAGAATCATGTGACCCTAGTGATAAGCTGCATGCGCTGTGCGTGTTGGTAGTGAAATGTGTGCACAGATGGTTTCCCTCGCTCTCTCACGCACCCCCTTATTCCCCTTCCATGTTTTCCTACTTTTTCCCCCATCCACCGCATGTATCGTGGTCGCGATGTCCTCGGCTGAGAGACAGTTACTGCATCACTTAACCCCACTCTGCACCCTCTTTAGTTTGAAGGATCTCTTCCCCCAATCACTATAGGGTAGCAAGCTGGACAAATAGTCTGGCTAACCTCGCTTCCGTTTTTGTATTCTCTTCTCTCTCTTTTGAGCGCACAATTTTGCCTCTCACGCGGTCGCTTCCGTTTCAATTTTTCATTTGTAGGGGTTTGCGGTTATTCCGGCTCTTTTTGTCTTAGCATAACTTTATCGCGCAAAAGCGCACCCGCCTGCCGTTGCGTCTATAGCAATGGCGTATGTCTAAGTAGCTTCTAAAGTTGCGTTTTTTTGCCCATGCCACTGTTCGTGCGTACGCATGCCTGCAGACGGTTTCGCAGTAATAAACATCTGTAGTGGTGCGCACGGTGAATATGTGTTTCTAAGCAGTCGTTCTTCCTATCTGCGTGTAATTCAGTCTTCAATCAGTCAACCACCGTTTGTAATTATGGACACTTATCACCTGGTACGATAGAATGCTCCCAAGAACGAGAAAGGCCGCTTTTGTAATCGTTTCGTAGCACAGAGAGGAATAATAACGCCGGCTATCTCTATGGGATCTTGATTAGGAGGACATATATGTACGTAGTGTACGAGCGGAGAAAAATCACTTAGCGCAATGAGAGTTGCACATGAATTCATTTAATCTCGTAGCAAGCATCACGTTGCCCCAGACAACAATGACGTGTGATTGCCATCCATCTGAGGGATCAGATGGTTTTCTTGATATACCGTTGGTCATTAACTTTGTGCCTGCAATATAAGGAATGCAGCAACGCTCCGATCAGCCAGTTACAATAGTTGGGTGATGTTAACTTTACTGAACACATTTTAGCCTACTAGCAAAGGTTTCTCCGTTGAAGTATAAATATCAATTTCGTTGTTCCTACGTTAGAGCGATAAAGTCGTTTCGCGAGTTGTTCAGACGGTAAGATGAACGAGTTCGTATTTATGACCACTTGTATCAAAGGTCACTTTTTGGGAACAGGTCTCCTTTTTTTTTTATCTTTCGCCGCTATTTTCGATCAATAAATAGTGATTAGAAAATGAACATAAAACAGGCACAAAAAAGCTGTAACATTCGCTGGCTATCTAAGCTGTACGAAATTAAAAATGCAAGAAGAACGTAGGTGGGATGTTGGTTGGCATCCGTAATAGTTTGTAAGCACGACTTCTCAAGGACCCAAAAAGGAAAACATACCCGAGCAAAGGATTACATTGAACTCAGATTTTGATAATTACTATAATACAGTATGCACCACTGTATGTTCATTTTTGTATTTTTTTATTCCACTCACTCGGTATGTATTTATCGCCTCGTGCAAAAACAAAAAAAACGCTATCCCAGTAAAGGATAGCGCTGTGTCAATATATGTTTACTTTCTACGTCATGTGGTGTCGTGCTCGCTCAGTCACGCAAGGCCTTCGATATGGTCTCAGATAGTAGCTAGCAAAGTTTCACAACACATGCAGGGCGTCGGTATTGAGTTCTATCTGACGACAACAGACGCACTGAGTGAATGTCTTTGTGGGTGCAGATTACTTGCTTGCAGCCCTTCCTTATTCCTTTCTTATCGCACTCACCATTATAGTGCGATAAATCAGGCGCAGGTACGCTGCATGGCGTTGATGGATGTGGCACTGCTGAAATGAAAGCTGGGCTCTCAAGGATACAAAGGAACCTCAGTGTGAAAAGGCAGATCACGTGTTACACCCTTTACTGAGCGTGTATTGTACGCGTGACCTCGTTAGCACCCGGGCACCTTTGACAAGGTAGAGTGCTGGCTCAACGCAAACTTCATTTCCTGTACTCACGAGCGATACATAACGCATACTTTGGCCGTTCTATATACTACGCATATAGACATCCCCACAAACAGTATACACTTGTCTGATGAGCAGTGCCGTTTAAAAAGAGGCCGTTTTGAAACCTCACGTGTGGCCGTTACTCATAGCGGGTCACCCAGGTACGGATGGGCCGGCCGAAGCGAACCTCCAGAACGCAGTGCTTAGAGCGAAGCTCAATCTCGCAATGTCAGCGGCCATAGCAATGCACGTGGATGCAATGCGATCTGGCGCTGATAGGTTCGTTGTTTCTGCATGCAGGACAAGCGTTGTCTTTGGAGATCACATGCATGAGTCACGCACTTAAGTTGACCACAGTATAGATCCCAAAGAGCCGTCAGGTTGACTGCTAGCCGTTACAATTGAGTTGGCGCTGCTTAGATTTAGTGTAATCTACGAGGAATGCATCACGTAGATCGATCAACGTTATTGCGAACTGTATTGTTATTGTGAACTGTATCGGGAACTGCAGTTCCCAAAACGTCCACGTGTACTGGTATCTTCCACATGTGTTATGTTGTGCGTAGGAATATACATGTAGACGTCTTAATCTAGCCGCACGGCATTGAAATACCAGTATACGAAAGCGCCAATAAAAATATGGCGAAAATGATAACATAAATAAACATAGATAAACAGTCACAGAATGTAACAATTTTATCAGCAACATCATTCAAGCCGTTTCTTTTTCAGCATATCGATCATTTCTTGATGGCTGAAACATAATGAGTTATTTTTATAGCTACTGTCTGTTTACATCTCTGTTGCCTGCTCCTTTGTTTATTTTGCACATATGGTAAATTCTTTGCTAAAGAATTGAACATGAATTTGTTATTTTTAGTGCATGTGTTTGTTTTCTCTTTATGTTTAAAAAAAATCAAAAATATTATCAGCCTCCTGTAAATATTTTGGGTGCCATTATAATGCATTTTCGTTCATGCATTACATGCCACCCTGCTAAAACTCCTGGAAGGGTTGCAGTACAAATAGATAAATAAATAAATAAATAAATAAAACTTCACATGCAAACACTAAGCAATCAAGCAGTGTCGTAACCAAGGAGGGGCACACTGGATTCGTGCTCCCCTTTTTTGTTTTCATGCTACGCAAGACACAGAATCACACTTGGCCACACCTAACTGCCTGGCCTCCACTTCACATCACAAAGGTGCCCACGCCTCCACCCCATGAAAACAAATAATCTGGCTACGCTCCCGCAATAAAGACAGGCGTAACTTATGTACTCATTACCACAGCAATGGGCACGTTCAATCATTGTTATCTTCCTTGACACGATAGCTTGAAACACCAAGGCCGCAAAAACACATCACAAAAAAAAACTTGTTTTGCATGTCGATACTTCTGCTTGTTACAAAACGTTATAAAGCTTTCTCACTCTAATTAATAAATTGTTCTTGAAACTATGCTCTAGCAGTTTCAGGAAATGGGCTTGTGGATTACAATACTGTGTATCGCACCAAGCATTATTTGCAAAGGTTTTGTTAGTCTAAGTATGTTTTGTACGCAGTTTCGGAATGGCTAAACAAAAATAACTTTGAGTCCCGTAATTATTTATTTATAGTATACTTATAAGTGTAGTAATCAGTGTTAGAGGCATAACGAAAAAAAAGTTCTTGGAGTGCTTATATTGCGAGTTGTATCCGCGCAGTAATGGTAGAAATGACGCTTGCCAAGGGCGTTGCTTGCTATTCCTGTTTGGTCATTTTGGCTACCCCCATCTGCATTTAGACAACCTGTGCGCTAAGTGTGCCTTACCCGTAATCGATTTGGCACCTCGCCACACATTGGTTGAGGCGCTATATGCGGGCCTTATCAGAATGAGTTATGATGACATTCTCAGTATTACGTGCACGTGTACCGTTAGTTGCTCACTTACAGATAGATAGCATACGAAGCAAGTTCTACAAAATGCGCAACCTGCATTTCCCTCAGCGGCCGCCTCTATGAACTCGTTTCCAAAGGCGAAGAAAGTGCTTAACAGTGCAAACGACAGGAGGGGATAGAAGAGACGAAAACAGAACACTCTGTTCTCGTCTGTTCTATCTATCCTCTCCTGTCGCTTGCGCTGTTAAGCACTTTCTTCGTCTACGATGCAGCACCAACCAGCCCAATCAAGCGCATTGTTAAAGTTCGTTTCCAAAGACAAAGCTCGAAATGTCTTCTGTGTGCACGCAGTATAAACACTGCACGCTATCTTGTTTCGCAGCTGGGCGTTACGAATACAGCAATAAATGACTTCGCCACAACCCCTCTTACGCGTTGCGAGCCACCTCGTCACGGCAGGTGCGAGCGATGTCCGAGTGGGGGGAGGTGATCTCAGTTTTGCTTGCGGGACGGAAGACGCCCCAACTGCTCGTGAGGCAGCCATCGAGCGAAGATACAAGAAACAAAACAGTAAAAACTGGACTAAGCAAGCTATGTGGCGTAGTAAAGAGGGGGGTCGCCATCTATTATGGCCGCGGCCACCGGATGCACGCCAAGAGCCTTCGGTCTGGCTGCTTCTGCTTGAGCTGTTGCTGCTTCTCGCCGCCCTTAGAACGGACGACGCTCCCACACCTGCTCCGCTTGTTCTAGATTGCCGCTAAGCCAAGCTAAACGCACTCCATAATATTCGGCTTGCATGTAGCAGTGGAGGTCGACGGCTATTAGGTCTGGTTGCCGCTGCGCCCAGACGAGTCGGCTCGGCTGGGCTCGACTCGACAGCGACTGGCTTCT
Organism: Rhipicephalus microplus; assembly: GCF_013339725.1. NCBI lineage: Eukaryota > Metazoa > Arthropoda > Arachnida > Ixodida > Ixodidae > Rhipicephalus > Rhipicephalus microplus. The sequence goes on along the minus strand of NC_051171.1, from coordinate 100,304,672 downwards.
AGCAGAAGCGTCACGCGAAAGAAAGGCTCGCGTGCCCTCTTTTGTCTTGCGTCGCGTGAAGACACGCTGTCCGACGTGGGTCACCACTTCGTTTGAGTCTCTGTCCGATTGCTGTTGCATCATTGCATGGTGTTTTGTTGCTGTTTCTTCAGCCGCAGAGCTTCTCTGGGCGTACTTGCGCTCGAACTTGCTTGATAAGTGGGCACAATGTGCTGGGCCGCAGCCTAAAATGAGCGACGTTTAAGATTACCAGTTGTTTATCTGAGAAAGGCGCACCTCCGACCACATGAACGCATGAAAACACGACGTAAGTATTTTCAGCTCAGTGATTTCATCCTTTAGTGGAGGTCTGTGATATTATTTCTTGCTTCTCAAGACGAATGAATTTGCAGAAGGAGAAGGGGGTCAGCTGTGTGGGCTACACTTATTAACCGGGCAAACATCACAAAAAATTCAACCAAAATGCTAGACTGGAACTAAGAAAAAAATTAGAACTATTGAAGACCGTGAGCCAAAAAAAGTAAGAGCGAATTTTTGCATATATTTATATAAATATCCGAGGTGTGGAGGAGGTTGTAGAGTAAAGACAAGGGAGCCTGAGAGACGCACAGAGTTCCACAAACAAGCAGAACTCTGAATAACCTGAAATCAGTCGCAGTGGTCATAATCTTAGCAGGGAACGTGGCTTACATGTCCATGCATGTGTCTATATCAATATACAAACAACCTTATCAAAGAGAGAGGGAAAGATAAAGAAAAATAATTGATAGAAGGCATAGAGGTCTACCTGAGCCAACACTCTCTGCTCAGCCACAGGTGAAAAAATGAACGGGGAGGAAGAGAGATGGAGATTATGAAGGGTAGAGGAAGAGGTGGTGAATAGATACACTGACCACGTAACACAGTGGCAACTCAACAGTCTAGTGCCCAGCCCTTTACTCTGAGTACGAGGTGAGGTAGCATACCGGATACAAGCATTTTGTTAAGCTCCCTGCCTTCCCTTTTTTTTCTCGTAAGTCTCTCTCAGCACGAGAAAAAAACGTTCACGAGCGCACAGGTGTCTGTGTCTTTTGTCTGGTTCATGTTCCTGTTTTGCGCATGATTATTCCTCTCCTAGCCGAGTATCCTGCAGCCCTTAACGAGTTAATGCTGTGAACACATAAGCGTCAAATTATGCTCGCATCACAATTTCGCACAATTCCCTTCCACTGTGGCTAATGGAAACACCGGTCCCTGTAGGAACACGTACCTAAAAACACCACAGCATAGTACATGTCAACCCTTTTGATCAGCGGTCATATCAGCCATCGCGTTTCAGTAATTTCAGCGTATCGGTCAATGATTGGAGTGACCCTTGCCCCAATCGATCACGTCCCGCCGTATGGAGGTAATTAAGTTAGATGGCTTGTGGGAAGTGCATAGGCGTACACGCAGGCACATTAACCTGACGTCCTCGACTAATTAACTGTCGACTCGTGGACAGTGTAAAACTTTCGTTTAGAGGCTGTCATCGGTAAACCATCATTCTCCGCTGGAGTACTGTAGGCGGCCGAAAAGAAAAAAAATGAACCCGCTTATTTGTAGATTATTGATATTCGCTGCCCCTGGCATTTGCTTCTTGCATGCTGTTAAACGTATGAGGCCGCTCTTGTTTCTAGCCATGTCAGCATCTATTTAGCGAGACAAGTACCCTGGCACTGCAATTATGAATAACGACATACATGTTCGTCATAAGTGTTCTTTGAAGATGAAAAAAAAAACTTAGTAAAGGGAGGAAGGGCGAAATATTTGTGGGCGCAAACTCATTACATTGCCGCCAGCAGGGGAAATAAAGGGAAAAACAACAAGAAGCTTGCAACATTCTATGATAAGTGAGCTTCGATGCGTATGAAGTTAACTCGACACTTTACCTGATAGATAGATAGATAGATGATAGATAGATAGATAGATAGATAGATACTGTAAAAATGCCATTGGACGTGCACTTAAGAGAAAGAGGGAGAAAGAAATGCAGAGGAAAGACTATCGAGTTTCTCACAGAAATACCCAGAGGGAAGTGTGGCGCCAGCGTCTACGCGAATTTCTTAAAGGGCCCCGTTGAAGCGCTGAGAATGACGGTATGTGTGTCTGCGAGGCTTGTGTTGGCTGGCACTGAGTGAGGCTTCTGCTCGAAAGCGAATATCACCGTGTAAATAAAACTTTTCTAAAACAAAACGTTAATGAGCGAATCTCATTCATGCGTATTATATTCTATAATAAAAATTCCTTTTACCTTGACGGCAGAACCAAACGGCGAAAGAAAGAAATAGACGGCTAACAAGTGGTGGAGGGAACACTCGCTTTGTAGTCTGCCTGCCAAGTTTAGCGGCCGTTGGTTACATTTTACGCTTCGCAAAATTGTACACTGACGCAAAACGTTCCAGTGTGAAATAAAACATGTTTCTGTGCATGACAAAAATAAATAGCTCGATACGTGTTTTTTTTAGTAGAACAATTAATCCCTTTACCTTAAAGCCAGACGCGCCTTCGAGGTATACAAATCCGAGTCAAGTTTGAAGCTCACCTATCCCGTCATTCCATCGCGTCCAGCATCTCACTAGCGCCACGTTTCCCTCCATGTAATTTTGTCAGAAACTCTATGGGAAAGACACCCACACGTGCAGTTGGGTCAGTTGGAAAGCATGTCCAGAAACATGTGGTGCCACCTCAGGTTCGCACATAGGCGTCTTTAGGTAGCTCGCGAAAAAGTTGTTTTACAAAGGCAGTGTATGGAGTGCTTAAAGAAACTTATTATCCCAGGTAGTGTTTTGAAAAAAAGTTGTTAACGATTTAGAGTACTTGGCACTCGACTGTGGGAGAGCGAAAACCCATCTCGTGGACCTCACATTCCATGAGGCCGTGTCGAGAGGAGAGAGAGAGAGAAACAACTTTATTCGAAACGGCAAGTTTCCGAGGAATTATATCCTCTCCCCTAGATGGCAACTAAGAGTCCTTAGGCCTTATAGCGGCTTCTTTGACTGGCCTATCACTTGTAGATGGTCCTGGATGTTTGAGCTAAGTAGCGTGGTCTCTAACTGCTGGGTGTTGAAATATTTGGTGTTTTACCTCTTTAAGAGGTTAGAAGAAGCCGAGATGATGTGTTTGAGGTCCGCCCGCTGAATGCAGAGTTTACGTTTGTCGGAGTAGAGATCTGGATAGCAATGACTGTAAGCAATTGGGTTTGGGAAGATGCTTGTTTCTAATAGGCACAATGCTATCGCCTGCTGTTTAATCAATGAAGATTGTGGTAGAGGGTAATGCTGCCTCCCTAATCGGTAGTGTTGAGTGATTTCATTGCATGAGACCATGGGCTCTCTCTCCACATGCGGGCTTTGCGTGAATCCTACAGCTGCTCGGCTAAAAAAAAAAATCGCAGAATATCCACGGACTGAATGATGATGAGTGGGGATATGCGTCCATCAGTCCATCCGTGCGTCCATCCGTGCGTTGATCTATCCATGCATCCGTCCGTGCATCTATCCGTCGGTGCGTCTGTCTGTGTGTCCTTTCGTGCGTCCACCCGTACGTCCATGCGTGCGTCCTTCTGTGTGTTCATCTGCGCGTCCGTCTGCTTATCTCTCCGTTCGTCCATGCGTCTGTCTGTCCGTTCGTTCATCTAGTGAACACTCCAAGTACCGCCATATCGCATCTTTTCATTATATATTCATCATACAGAAGTACCGCCATCCAGCGGACATTCCAAGGACTAAAGGAAAGGTTGCTACCTACTACTACTACTGCTAGTACTACTACTACTACTACTACTACTACTACTACATAGATCACGGACGCATGACCCACAGCATAAGGAGCTGCGCCTCTAAAATTACGCCGACGTGGTGAACAATGGCGAAGCAGGCCAACAGCAAGAAGTTGCACTGCTTGCTTACATGGTATGTTTGATTGATTGATTTGTGGGGTTTAACGTCCCAAAACCACCATTTGATTATGAGAGACGCCGTAGTGGAGAGCTCCGGAAATTTCGACCACCAGGGGTTCTTTAACGTGCACCCAAATCTGAGCACACGGGCCTACAACATTTCCGCCTTCATCGGAAATGCAGCCACCGCAGCCGGGATTTGAACCCGCGACTTGCGGATCAGCAGCCGAGTACCTTAGCCACTAGACCACCGCGGCGGGGCACATGGTATGTTTAGAAGAAGTGTTAAACGATTTAGAGTATGACGTACTCTAATACGGGAGAGCACTAGGTTGTTCTTATACGTAGGCTAGAAGGCGAAAGACCAGATCTCTGTGACAATCTGGCTTTTCTGTTCAGAAAAAGTGGGTTACAATGTAGAGCACTATTAATACTCGACTATAGGAGAGCTGTAAGCTGTCCTTTGGGCCTCGCACTTGATGAGGCTTTTAAAAAAAAATGATGGTGACTAAATCCTTGGCGTGACAGTTAGTGCAAAGTGCTCAATGTAACAGGCCAGACCGTGATTAAACTGTCTTTAAAAAGCTTCCTAGCTAGATCTAGTTACGTAACAGAGTTCGTGTTCCCATCTAAAATATCCCTAATTGTTACGGGAAGAATAAATGCTCACCACTAGATAGAATAAATATCTATTTTAGCCTTTAGGCTAACAGCATAAAGAAAAGGCTTGGAATGGTGCCTTTTAACTACCTGCTACGAAATTGTCACCAAACCAGGAGCCGGACCTACCAAAAGAAGCGCTGATAGCCGTAGCAATGAAAGAATGAACAAATGAACAGACGAACAAATGAATAATAAATGATTATAATATTTTTGTTATGGTTTGATTGATTGATTTGATTATTTTTATGTGATGCGACTCGAGGTAATACGGGTGTTCACGCGCACGGAGGCGCGCGTTCGCGCTCCTTGAAAAAAAAAATGGCCCTGTATCTGCATGTTTCACTGAAAATGTCGTCGAAAGACGATGGGCTAGCGTCTGGAGAGAGTGAAAAAAATGCCGCCATATCCACGAAGTGAATGATGATGAGTGGGCGAAGCTCCGGAGGTAAACCTGGTAAACCATGAATCCTCCGTACATTTTGCCCACTCGATTTTATTGCAACGCTCCCCCTAGCGTACGTCGCCGCACTATATCGAACGATGACACGCGCCTTATGTGGCATCATTCCTATTTTATAACACCTCACATCTTTCATAATCAACTACACGTACCGCCGTCTAGTTTATAATATCTTGCATCTTTTGGACGGACGGATGGACGGACGGATGGACGGATGGACGGATGGACGGATGGACGGATGGATGGATGGACGGACGGACAGACGGACGGACGGACGGACGGACGGACGGACGGACGGATGGATGGACGGATGGATGGATGGACGGACGGACGGATGGACGGATGGATGGACGGACGGACGGACGGACGGATGGATGGACGGACGGATGGATGGATGGACGGATGGATATGGCTGTACCCTTTAGATCGGGCGGTGGCTAGCGTAATACTTAGAACTGAACGAGAGGTGGCTACATACAGGGGACGCACAGCCCACGCCTTAAGGAGCTTCGCTCCTAAAAAAATGGCAGCATATCCACGGAGTGAATGATGGAGAGTGGGGCGAAGCATTCGTCCGTCCATGCGTCCGTCTGTGTGACCGTCCATGCGTCTGTTCGTGCGCCCGTCCCTGCGTTCGTTCATACATCCGCCCCTGCGTCCGTTCATGCATCCATCCATGCATCTGTCTGTGTGTCCGTTCGTCCATCTATTCAACACTCCAAGTCCCACCATCTCGCATCTTTTTATCATATATTCCCCATATAGAAGCACCGCCATTCAGTGGACATTCCATGGACTAAACGAGAGGTGGCACACGCACACTCTCTTACGGCTTGCGCTTCGGGTCTACTTCCCACCTTCAACCACCTTGAGTTCATGGTATATACTAGTTCACTGTATTCATGGCACTGCGGTCCAATGCTCTTTAAACCTTTCTAAAACCAAGGAGGTTACGCCCAGCGAGTATAACGTAGCAACCTTTTCCTGTCAGATAGTGCGCAATGTACATGCCAGTGGCTGCTAATGTGAAATGAGAGACAGGAGGACTCAGCTTTTAATTTCTTACGGCTTGCGCTTCGTATCTGCTTCACCCCTTTAACCACCTCGAATTCATTCATGGTATATACTAGTTCATTGTATTCATGGCCCTGCGGCTCAACGTTCACTAAACCTTTCTAAAACTAAGGAGGTTACACCCAGCGAGTATAATCTAGCAACCCTTTCTTGTCCGATAGTGCTCAGTGTACATGCCAATGGCTGCTAATGGGGATCGCAGCGCGCGCGTTGACTAAAAGCCGAATGCTCCTGTCTCTCATTCTCCATTAGCAGCCATTGGCATGTACATTGAGCACTATTTTTTATTGTTAAACAACGCACAGAAGAAATCTCTCACCGGCACCACCTTGGAGGTCAAATGTTATACCTATTTCGGGTATGTGCCACTGGTGGTTACGTACTACGAGGGACGCACAAGCCACGCCATAAGGAGCTTCGCCCCTAAAACGTTTATTTGATGTTCTGCGCAAGAAACTCAGTGAGTGGTATTATGGAGGCGCTGCGTCAGAGTGGCTCGAGCGTGCAGCGGAGGCGAATTTCACATAAACACGGCATTCACATAACATAAGAAAGATGGGCCAGGGATTTCAGCGATGATTTTATGATTGATATTTGGGGTTTCACATCCCAAAACCACCATATAATTATGAGAGACACCGTAGAGGAAAGTTCCGGAAATTTTGACTGCCTGTGGTTCTTTAACGTGTACCCCAATGGGAATTTCAACGAGAAAGTTGTTCATCGGTTTTTAAAACGTTCGCTTAGACAGTTTTGAGATTTCTATTTGTTAATGTTTAGTGTTTTTGTGCTCACTACCAATGGCCACGAGAGAAAAAGATTATACGTGACAAGCCCACTCGCGTGCCATCGCCCACAGTGATTCCAGAGCTCCCTAATATTCCCCATATGAAGGATCATAACATTTGCGCGATTGTACTGTCTCGACAGGGCTGTGACGATGGTGGTGGTGTATTTGCGATTAATACGTTTTGATATGGGCCACAAAAGCGATAACCACTGCGACTGCTTATCGCTGTCATGAACCGGTGCAAGGGAAGCGTATCGTTCGTACGCGGGACGTTAGGGAGCGCCAAAATCACAGCTTGCGTAGGTGAGCCAGTGGGTTTGTCACGTGGTATTTTTTTTTATTTCGCGGCATTTGTATTATCCGAAAAACGCTAATGATTTGCAGATATAAAGTTCGAAACTGTCTAAAGGGGCGTTTTGAAAACAAATCTAAAACTTTCTAGTTTTTGACCCATTTTCGTCCCTTCAAAAGTTGTTCCTTAAAGTGGCCTCATTCAGCAATTAATCAGAATACAAAAAAATAGTGCGACTCACTCCAGGCAACAGTCAGCAACGTGCATTCAGTCACGTTGTCATTGCATGTGTAGACACATTTTTAAACTCTGGCTAAAGATGGCTGGGGCACTCTGTATTCATTTCGGGCTTACCCAAATTCACCAGCGCGTACCCGTTTACGATGACAGTTTTTTTTCAGTACGGTTTGAACAAGAAACCAGGCTTGTCTCCATGAAACGGTAGCTACGGTGCCAGGCTGATGACCCGAAAGGAAAAGATTCAATCCCATTCATGGGGTCACATTTCGAAGGCGGCGAAAAGGTGGAGTCCCACGGGCTGTGCAATGTCAACGCACTCATAAGAAACCCAGATGGTCGAAATGTTCGGAGCACTCCACTACGGCGTCTCCCATTATCATATCGTGATTCAGGGACGTCAGAATCCTCCCTCATTTCCTCCAGGTAATATTATAACAAAGAACATTGGGCTGAGCAGCTTCACACTTAATGCAAAAAGTTGCGGGCTGTGACGACAAGTATAACCTTCGTATTGCACTCTGCTACAACGAACACGTTGCGTGCGGTGGTGTCCTTGCATAACCTCAAACAAGGAGCAGAACAACGAGCCTACGTGATTTTTCAGGTCGTTGTTGTAAAGTCACGCCATCGCGAGCACTTGACGTGAACATCGCTTCACAAGCCACCAATCGAGAATACCGCCTCCAGGCAAAACCATCAATTTCACGCTCGTGTTATGATCTCCGTGGTAGAGCCCGTGCGTATATAATAGTCCAAATGCCTTAAAACTGACGTGCCCATCTTTTACACCCCAATGAGCCTAAAATGTGTAAGACAAACTTCTTACAGAGCGTGCTCTCGTCTCTTATGAAGCGTGACTCGTACAGCATTTTCGACATTTGTAGCTTCGTGCGCTTCCTTTCAACGGGCCGGCGTGTGTGGCCATCTCATTTAAATTGATGTACGAAAAAAAAAAAGCGTTTCGACAGCCTTATGAACTGACTCTGGCACGATCTTCCGAGCATAAATTTTATCATCTTGTCTATCTTCCTCCATCATTTTATATTCCCTTCACTTTCTATGTCTGTTAACTGTAATGCTAGGCAGCCTTTTCTGTGAGCGAGTGAACTTGCTTCGAATGCTACGCTATTTTACTTGTACATATTCGGAGTAGTTGCATACTAAATGCATATTAGATGCATACCTAGGTATGATTTTCCAGGATGCAGCAATTAGTAGCGTTTATTTGAGCCTCGACAAGTGCGCACGAAGAGTAAGCTCGTGATTTCCGTGAACGTGTTTTCATAAATTATTTACACCTCCCATCTGCCGCCCCGCCGCGGTGGTCTAGTGGCTAAGGTACTCGGCTGCTGACCCGCAGGTCGCGGGATCGAATCCCGGCTGCGGCGGCTGCATTTCCTATGGAGGCGGAAATGATGTAGACCCGTGTACTCAGATTTGGGTGCACGTTAAAGAACCCCAGGTGGTCGAAATTTCCGGAGCCCTCCACTACGGCGTCTCTCATAATCATATAGTGGTTTTGGGACGTTAAACCCCACATATCAATCAATCAACCTCCCATCTGCCCAGCTCGGCTCGCTACTCTTATCCATCATAAATGGCTACTGGTTGCTTAACGACAGCTTAACACGCCTTGGAACGGTTTTTAAACAGGGCTGGTCCGCCGAATCTCAGACCCTAAGGTCTGAGATAAGAAAAAAAAAACATGACAGGACACTTTACTTCGAAATAATGCTGCTTGGTGCTCCTACGCAAATCGATGCACTTCTCAAATCATCTACCCCCTTGCGTAAACCCGTTTGTTCTTTTGAAGACCACCGCAGTGTTCAAACGTGATATCATTCCTATTACATGATATGGCAATACCTCTGCATTAATCTTCATCCGCACGCGATTCGAGATAAGATTGGAGTTGGGGCCACGTAAAGTGAAGTGTGCATTGGTTTGTGCGTCCTATAGAACATAACTTTACTGGACACCGTCATGTTCGATTGATTGATATGTAGGGTTTAACATCCCAAAACCACCATATAACTATGAGAGACGTCGCAGGGGAGGGCTCCGGAAATTTCGACCACCTGGGGTTCTTTAACGTGCACCCAAATTTGAGCACACGGGCCTACAGCATTTTCGCTTCCACTGAAAATGCAGCCGCCACTGCCGGAATTCGATCCCGCGACCTGCGGGTCAGCAGCCGAGTAACTTAGCCACTATAGACGACCGCGGCGCCGATGTGTCATGTTCCGTGGTATTACCGAAACTGAATTTTTTCCCTCTTTCAAGCCAATAAAATACACTGTTACAACTCTCTACGCCAGACAGAAACTGACAAGGTTACAGTGAATTTGATTCGGCAATATGGCAGAATTTTACGCTGCCCTGAATAGTGGCCGTGCACGCCGCTCAACAATCTCTTACGGGTTGTAGTGTAGTTCCTTAAGTACGTGGGAGTGGCTTTGCCACGGGTCTCCAATCAATCAATCAATCAATCAATCAATCAATCAATCAATCAATCAATCAATCTAGTAATCAGTCAATCAATCTAGTAATCAGTCAATCAATCAATCACTTTTGGAGGGTTCCTCACCACACAATATTACACTGCGTTTGTTTCGTATCCTCGAAACAGTGTTTTCAACCGTCACATTTGCTTTAATTAAACACTGGGAATTGTGCGCACACTGTCCGATTCCTTTACAATAGAATATAATTGAACCTGTTCATAATGCTCTGACATCGGCATTTACATCTGCTCCCTCTCTTGCCACCTTTCTCTATGAGTATTTTGGGGATACTGTGTATGCTTCAAAATATACCGTACGATCACATTTGGTATCGAAGAACCACGTGATGCCATCACGTTTCGCTGACAAGATCGTCATCGCCGCGGCGCAAAAAATGTATAACGGCATGTGCGAACAGGAGAGAAAGAGAAAAAGGGCGTGGCAATACTCTCACTGATAAAGTGAGCCAGACAATCTGAAGAGGTAATTAATGAACAGCGTGGTTTGGCCCGAAAACGATGGCCACACGATAGAAGCTGCTAAGAGTTGATCGGGACTATACGAGTGGATTAGGCGGACAGTTATTGGCTCTGACTATTGAATGGTTCGCTAATAAGCCACTACTGGGTTGGCTCGCTAATAAGCGACTATCGATATCTAGATGACCGGGGCTCTGTATACTTCTGCCCCGGTACATGCGTGTGCCGGAGGGCAACTTACACGGAAGAGGGTAGAATGGATCACGCCCTTAAACGATACCAGCGACCATAACTCTACCATTTGGTCTATAAACAGACCAGGCGAATGTCTGTCGAGCTCCCGACTACGCGTTCACATGGGGGCACACGACGCATTGCTAACTAGACAACCATCCGCGTCGAAGCAATATTTTATTCCCAGTGCCAGCCTTCAAATAGCACCTCCCACATAACGATACCGGCTACGAACACTTAAGTTTGCAGCGCGGTCATAAGCGATCCGCAAGCTGAACATTACCGATCCCGAAAAAAAAATGAGAGAAAGAAGATAATGAGAGATACAGTGCACAAGGAAAGAAACCTGACGGCAAAGAAGCAACGCAGAACATTCCAGCTGCTTGTAACGCCCAGTGGCAGAATCCAAAGTGGCGCTGCTGTAATAAGAAGGCCGGGTATCGCATATCCACCCGGCGAACCTGTAATTAATGAACCACGTGGCGGCACTCTGCACATAGTCGGCAAGCTCACACGGCGCCACGGCGAAGCAGATACATCGAGGCTGGGACGGCGCACCGAGCGGTACGCATTCAGACACTCTGGGGGTCGACGGTGCTTTATGGCGGCGTCCGTCGACATCGCACGATCGGTGTTCAATCGAAGGAGGGCGCTGTGGCGCTGAAGACCTCGCCTCCGCCGCTCTGTCCGAGCGTGCAGACCTGTGGGAAGATTGCGAAGCTATCTTTCATCTTTCTCTCTCTGCGTCCATCGGCGGCACTTATGAGTCCGAAATGCCGGAAGGCCGAAGACCCGGTGAATTACTCCGCAGTGTTCATTAAGACCCTTTCCCAACATTACACGGGCCGCCTCATTTTCTTTGTTGCTCTGGGGGCCTGAGCGTGAGCTTCAGGGTTCGATTCCAGCTGGGGTCTTCACATGTGTCTTTCTGAGGAATACGCATGCGAGATGGATAAAGGAAAAAGGCAGGAATGCTACCCGGAAGAGCTTCTAGTCGGCTACCTGGACTAGACGCTCTTTCGATTAGCAACAAATATGTTAACAAGAGGAGCGAGATCGGTTAGCACCAAAACTACCAGGGTCACTAATGCATTCACCTAAAATTACCTGAATGCGGAAACCCTCTTCTTTTTCATTTAAATCGATGGCTCCCCTTAACCACTTCAGTACAAAGAGTTTTTAAAAATTAAATCTAGTAGACTCTGGCACTGCGATCGTTCAGTGACCATGAGAATCATGGTAGTACATGCATTTGCCTAATCTTCATGCTTGAGGGCGATGAGCTTTGCCTGCGTTTATTTCTGGGTTTTGGTTTTGTTTGCAATGAAGGAAGAAACCGTTTTCAACTTCCTGACCGGATTCTAATTGGTGACCATGAAAGGTGTAAGTGGTGAAGCGTAACTTCCGAGCATTTGCCGAAATTTGTTTCGTGACAAATCAGATTCAAGCCAAGCGAAGCCAAATGAAGCATAAAGTACAAAAATTAGGCAAATCCGTCATTCTCGAGCTCGTTGAACCACCATGTGCGTTGCAGCTCCCATAGACACAAGCGCCAGAGTTCCCTTCAGTGTGTTTATAGGAAGCTCTATGCTCCGGAATGCCCCGCCGCGGTGGTCTAGTGGCTAAGGTACTCGGCTGCTGACCCGCAGGTCGCGGGTTCGATTCCCGGCTGCGGCGGCTGCATTTCCGATGGAGGCGGAAATGTTGTAGGCCCGTGTGCTCAGATTTGGGTGCACGTTAAAGAACCCCAGGTGGTCAAAATATCCGGAGCCCTCCACTACGGCGTCTCTCATAATCAAATGGTGGTTTTGGGACGTTAAACCCCACAAATCAATCAATCTATGCTCCGGACTCTTTCCGCCATAAATTTGGTTTCGCGCAGCATCCAGAGTCAGAGGCACTCCGGAATCTTTCCGCACTGCATCCGTTTTTGCACGGCCTCAGGTATCGGCACACCTGTCAACAACCGGGAATGTTATTCAATGACGTCACCGAGCACCATCGCGTTATGTGGCGTCATGAGGACGTCACAAATTTTCACGACTTGTGGCGGCCTTCACGTGAACGCGATTATTTGCACTACTCGTGTTAACGTTACCGAAGTCAGCGATAGCGGTAAATTTTCGTGTTTGATTGGTTATCCAAAGCTTTCACGTAATTAAGGAAAGGGGAAGGGGAGGAACATAAAAACACGCTCGGACGTTGCAGCACTCCGTGCTCTCACAAGCCAGTAGTTTTCATAATTGAGTTTAAAATGCGAAAATAGGCTCAAACACATGGGTGGACACGGAACAGAGCTGCTCTCGTGTGTTTGTGCTTGTTTTCGCGTCTTAAGTTCCGCTGTGAACGTACACCGACTGGACCAGGGAAAAATTCTCTTGCATTAGTTTCAAAAAGCACCGACGCTCATTTCGGGTACTGTTAATTATCCAATGTTGATGAAATTATTACAGCATGTATAGCTTTCGTATTAAACTGAAACGCATATGCTAGCTGCGTCATGCAGCCATATTAAAGAGCTCATAAACCCCGAACGGACGCTCCCACTTCCCGCTTCTCTCCGTGCCTTTCCTCTATAGAGTACAGCTGCCATGACGTCAACTGACGCTGCTTACAATGTGAACGACACTGCGTACCAGAGACGCTGTCATTGGGCGAAAGGAAGCGTGCTTTTTGCTAGCATAAAGTTTCCTAAATATACACTAGAGGGAACTCTGGCGCTAGTGTCTATGGGAGCTGCAACGCATGGCGCTTCAGCGAGCATGGGAATGATGGGTACTACACAGATTTTTCTTATCTTCGTCCTTGTGGCACCGTGTGTGTTCGTGTGGCTTGGAGCGCTTTTCTCACGAAACAAAAATCAGCAAATGTTCGGCAGTTATGCTTCACTACCTTAATCTTTTAGGCTTACCTGTTCAAATCAGGCCACGTAGTTCAAAAAGGTTTGTTCTTTTCTTCTAAACAAAACCGAAACACTGCAAGAAATAAAACCACAGGATCGATTCGCCGCCTGCGAGTACGAAGACTAGGCAAATCCGTGTACTATACTCACCATTCCCATGCTCACTGAACGATCGCAGTGCCAGAGTCCCCTCTAGTTAATATTAGGAAACTCTATGTCTGCTGGCACATGCACGTGTCTGTTGCGTTTCCACCTTGGTCGCTGAGGAAGGGCACTAGGCGAGGTGGTCAAATGAGCCGACGAATGCAGCCTAGCGAAGGAAAGAGCGAAACGAGCAAACGCGTGGAATTTCATCAGTGTTTACTGTAGATTCGTACACAACTGCAACGCCACATCTACATTCCTGCCTCTGGGTGGTTTACGGGTCCTTTGAAGTAAATAGTTAATCTATTAGTTTCTGAGTTTGCCGCATTGCAAAAAGTATTATATACATTAGAATTCGCCAAGGGTTTTCCTACGGGAAAAAATTTTCATATGCCCCTTAGCAAATATTTATTATTAACACAACTCTATTTCGCAGTTTCGGCTTCCTCAGACACTGCTAGCCTGTCAACCAGATTTTAGGCAAGCTGCTGCGAAGAGGATTACGCACGGGCGCTTTGGGAAACCATACTTCTGGAGCATCTCTGCCTGGACACCCATCCATTCGCACGCACGCTATCTTTCTTTCCATCTTCGTAGTTTTCCATCGCGCCGCTTACGTTGGGGCGAGGTCTGGGCCACCTTGCGTCCTTGAAGCGGTGGTCAAGTATGACAGATAGCCTGATGCCCTCCTTTTCCTGTTTGTGCACCCCCTCCCCCTTTGCGGCGTGGACCTTTTCTGGTGTCGAGCATGCAAGAGCCTTTTTGCGGCCTGTACTTGTACAACTAGTACCATGCAGCGTTGTGGCAAGCAAAGACTCCGCCAGCAGCTCGTCGTAAAAGTGATCCACCTTCTCCTAACGTTACACAGATCCCCGATTGCAACTTCTGTGCGACCAAGCAAGCTACGACGGTGCAAGATGCTGACGTGGCGTCGACGTGCCGATGCAGTGCGTGGGTGTCAGTATCAAGAGACCGTGAACCTTCGCTGAAAGATTTGCTTAAACTCGACGTTCACATGCACGCACCGACTTAGGCCTCAGCGGTTGCCGTGCGGCATTGTCAGCGTTGCATGCATTTAGCAAAATGGTCCACATGGAGGATATGCCTGCCTGGCACGTTTATCGGCTTCCTCTCGGTTCAGTGCGAAGCCACTCGCTGTGTCGTTTGTACACTTTACACGCGGCTTATTTTTTTAATGTGTTGCCTGTTACTTGATATTTATTGATTTATTTTTTTGCCACTTTCATGGTCACGATGCGCGCTTACTTCAAAGATATTTGGTGCTCGCCCGCGCCGCTGAGCGTTCATCCCTGCTGGGTTCGTACCGACTTGTGTGGTTCTATCTTGCTTGGTGGAAGCCGTAGACCGGAACCAAGAACGCCCTCAGGTTCTTTGCAGTTTTTTTTTCACCACACTATGGCTCACCATGGATTTGGGCAGCTTACATGAAAGTGCTTCAGATAGGGGCACTTCTTTGATATCTTTGGGGGGGGGGGGGAGGGGGAAGGCACCTTTTTGAAATGGTCATGTTTCGCTCTGTAATGGGAGAAAAAATACCGTGAACAGGGGCGAATGTGTAAATTGTCTTCTTGAAGTCTGGAGATCAAAAGATAGGCATAATAGTGGCCATTTATGTACACTTGTGCTCCAAATTTCAGTCAGTTTAAAACTATGTTGCTTGCAGCGCTTGAAAAGTGTGGAACTGTGGCAGGAAAGCTTCTATGCTGTAAGCTTCTTTCGTTTTAGTAGAAAAGCTGTAGGTAGTGATGCGTTTGCAGTCTTCGAAACGTAGAAAGAAAAAGCGGCTTACGGCTCGGAGACGACGCTTCGCCGCAGTCACATTTACACTGATGGCACATAGTTGTGAACCTTGTGCAGTTGATTGTCTCTTGAAATAGTCTTTGAAAGCTATACTGGAATTGACTTGAACTTGGCAGGCTGAGGGTAATGGAGGACCACGAGCCTTATATTGTGAGCGTTGGTGATTTACAAGTGACTGTTGGGCAACGAAGCAGCAGGCAGCCCTTGTAGTAATGTGGTCTCCTGAACTGTTCATTTACGAGATCGCGCTGAAAGCTTTTACGTAAAGTTTTCCCTCTGACCAGTTTAGTAAGAAGATGCCGCGAGAGATGTGCCTCTTGATGACTTTGTAATGATATTAAACCACATTTAGAACGCGTACCAAGAGAGATAGGCCTAACTCTATTTGAAGGAGGCCACTACTCTTCACTCTGATTCAAGCTGCCAAAAGTGGTTTGTCTGTTGTATAGATGGGTGCTCAGCCGATGGAATGTCGAGTTGAGGACTTTAGCATCTGTTTTAACTACATAATAAACAACATCAGTAACAATTTCGGTAGGCTAGTCGTTGATGCATAGTTCATGGTTCAACACGAAGGTGACCAGAAGAAACAAGGTCTGCCCTGTGTCTTCTTGGTTTCTTGTTATGTTTGTGCTGAGATAGCTATGAACAATAATAAGCAATGTTTTTGTTACGCAACAAAGTTTGGTTTGTAAAAAATGAGATAATCATCTGACAACCTTCGGTGGCAACCACCGATGGCAAGAACTGATGACAATCATCGCGAATGTCCGCTAGTGTTCGCGTTACAATACTGGACGTGCAAACGCAGACACGCAAGAGAGTAGATGAGTCTTGTATAGATACCAAGTAGCTCAGCTCCCTATCATTTCACAAGTATTGTCGTTACAACTCAAAGATAATATACAAGTAGTGCCACTCAGATAAGCTGTAAGGCATGGTTGCGACGCGCGTATCAACTCCGCAGGAAGACATTGCTCATGCCGATGTCGCGCACAAGTTAGAATAATGCGAGACTCCATTTTGCGAACTGACGAATTATGCGACGTGCTACGTGCTTGGACGGATTAACTGTCGTACAGGTCGACCCGGGGATTCCCGGTTGTTCGCTGTGCCCTGACGCGTTCTTCTTTTCAGCGACATCAAGTGGCGGATGCTCCATCGCTGTTGCTTATGACGTGCCGTCTGCGGCGACTTCGCGTACCACGGGTACCCGCCCTTGCAGAGCTGGGCAAGTAGCCATTTCAAGACAGGTGCTTACAGTTCACCAACTTCAACTCCGTCGTGCCAAACTGCTGTAAGAAGCGTTCAGATCGTCTTTGTGTTTGTACTTACGTTTGCTTGGAAACACTCTCCAAGTGTTGTTTGCGTAAGCATATAAGAAACGAAAAGAAAACAATGTCGATGATACGCCTGTCGCCGTGTGCGGCGTTTCGGCAACAAAACGACTCTTACTTTTGCTCAGACCCGTTAAGGACTAAGCGCTTTGAACGACGGCTCACCGAAGCGTGACATGCCCTGCTCAGTTTGGGGCACGGCGTGCCTTTCAAATGTAGAAGAAAATAGGCGGTGAAGTGCGTTTATCCTTGACCATTTCCGGTCTTCAAGGAAACTGTGCTGGTCGCACAACAACATCCTTACGTATACGGTGAAGCGCAGTTAAATATAAAGTCCCTCTTCATGTGAGTCTATAGATAATGAATATGGCACTTTTGGGTGAATGGAAAGAGGGTTTGGCTCTGTTTTTGCGCTTGTGACTTGATAGTCATTGTTAATAGCCGAAGAAGCGTACGGGATTATAATAAAAGGGCTGCAAAAAAGCCGTCAATAGCGCGCGCGCGCACGTGTTTATGTGTTTGTGTGTGTGTGTGTGTGTGTGTGTGTGTGTGTGTGCGTGTGTGTGTGGTGTGTGTGTGTGTGTGTGCGTGTGTGCGTGCGTGCGCGCGCGCGCACGCGGCCTCAGCAGAACCCGTTGACTTGGGCACGCGTGACATCTTCAACGGCAGATCAGGAGCATCCTTAAGGCTGTCACTTGAACGTGGTCCCAACTAGCTCTAGCCCACCTCCACAGATTCAGAGTGAGGAATAGCCTACTTGCGGAATCTTCCAGCTATCGCCGACAAAATGGCGCCAGTGTTACTTCCCTACAGCAGAATCGAAAGAACACAAAGTGACGGTGCAATGTATTTCTGTGGTAATACCCAAGGTACTGTCAAATGCGTCGATACTGTGTGTCTTGTTGCATTATAGATTAGATTCCTAGCTTTGAAGTGTCAATCAATCAATCAATCAATCAATCAATCAATCAATCAATCAATCAATCAATCAATCAATCAATCAATTTATTGATTGATCGATCAATCAATCAATCCCTCTATCAATGATTAGCTTAAAACTGTAGAATATCTCTCTCCGCGTTTCCATCGGTGGGCTACCAACTTGACCTCGGAATTCCTGGCATAGTACAGAAAATACCAACCGTTCGACATTTAAGCAGCCTATAGAATAGAAGGTCTGCTCATACATATCAAATGACACAAAAAACCCAGGGAAGTATTTTTCCTGTACTGCCCACAGCTGTTCCTAAAACACAATTTGTTTAGCTGAGATAAAATATTTTGTCTTGAGACACTGTATGTAATACATATAATACACATTCGTGAGAGGAACAGCTTCACTTTATAGGTCACGTTGTGTTGCTTGAAGACATTTCTGGTATATTATCCTAGATGGGGCCTTTTAGATGAAGGAGTGGGGGCAAACTTGTCTTTTTTTTTTCAACAACTAAAAACTGCCTACGCCGAACTATTTAGATCTCGTCAAGCAGAAGAACTACAAGCATGGCACGTAACATAATATCAAGGAGCATGTCAATTTTAGATACGCAAGTTCAGGTAATATATACTTACAGCGTGTCAATTATAGAGCCGACGTACAATGTAGACTCGTTCTTCATTAATTTGATCCCTTCAACGTCCCAAAGGCATCATACAATTATGAGAGACGCCGTGGTAGAGAACTTTGGAAATTTCGACCACCTGGGGTTCTTTATTGGGCACCCGAATCTGAGCACACGGGCCTACAACATTTTTGCCTTTATCGGGAATGCAGCCGCTGCAGCCTTTATTCGGTCCTTCGATCTGCGAGTTAGCAACCGGGTAGACCACCGCGACTGGGCCTTACCTGCGTAATCAAGAAGGTCCCTTCTTTGGCGCTCCATGTTCGAGAACATCGTTGGCAGATCCACTTGCCGGAAAAAAATATTCTCTAGATATGAGCAGTAGCCAGCATCTTGAGCAGTAGCCGACATATGAGCAGTAGCCGGCAGTGAGAACCACTGCGTCATTTTAGTCGAGCACCAGTGCTACGCTCTGCACGGTCAAGTGAAGGCCGTAGTCGAGACATGTTTCGTAATACGGGGGTTAGACTCGCCCTTAGCGGAGGGAATATAAGAAGGTGCACATTTAACGACCAGCGTCCCCGAAGGCTGCCCTGAACACACCTATAGACTACTGTTACAGTAACGTAACAAAAACTAACTCTCAGGCAGCGTTCTGTTCATTCATTTCTACGAAAAACTAGCGCACGCGGCTCTGTAACTAGCGCTACGTTAAGGTTAACCATTGTCGACGGTGAGCAATTTACTCTGCAGTTTAATGTGCCTGTACACGTTAGGAAGCAAAGCACTCCTCGGTAGTTCTTGATTATGGGTGGCTGTTGGGATTTTTTGTACGCAATTGCTATGATTAACCGTGACTGCGTCGAAGGATTCGACGGCGCTGCAGCGCGTCGTCAAAGGCGGGGCGCACGCGACCAGCTATAAGCGCGCACAGCGTGCATTAACAAATAAATACATGACTCTGAAGCACGTAACCCGCATGCACGCTTCAGCCTCGTGCCGTAAAACTGCACAGTCGTTCCCGAGCAACGTTGCAGCTAGAGTATCGGTTTTCGTGCCGTTGCTAAGCCACTGTGGCTATTTTCCGCATACCGAGCACTGTATTCAACGGACCACCCTGTGTTTGTCGGTGCCCTATGTTTCAGTGCTAAGCCTCTTCCCTGCGTCGCTCCCTTACAACCTTCATTTCAAGGTGTCCGTCGAATAGGCACCTCGCGACCTTTATCTGTTGCATCGAGTCCTTGCCATTGAAATCGGCGAGCACTATATATAGGGGGGTTGACTTGTCCGGACTGTGCAACGCTGTGACCCCCGTTCGTTTTCTTGACCGTTCGAGCCAGCAATCTCAGTGTGAGGTCTTGAAGTGTGTTCGGGTTGTCGTTGCCAATTGAAAAAAAAAAAACAAGAAGAAAAAACGAGAAAGTAAATGCGATGAACTTTGGAACGTCTCGCATATGAATAAGATGGTGGCACCGGTTTCCGGGTAAGGGAGGCGCGGAGATTTCACAAATTGCAGCGCAGGTGACAATAGGTCGGTTCCATATACTATGATATGGGAGAGAACACGCGTGTGGCCTCTTGTCTGCCCCTGTACTTATAAATTTTGGCTGGTCAAAAGCAATGGGATGTTTCTTTCTTTTTCATTTCTTGAAGTCGTACACCTAGCACACCTCAGAAAACAGATGCGAATATTTAAGTTGCAAGGAGGTGACCCACCTGATGTAAATCTCTGGCTGCGGTGAAGGGTCTGGATTTGAAAACGCACGATTTGAACGCACGCGGCTTTGTGTACCACGATTTGCTAACTATATCACTCTAAAAAAAAGGGGGGCAGGAGGGCAGCAAGTGACTTTCTCCCTTTTGGGCAATATGCCCGTCACGCCCTCTTGCGCCAAGCGCCATAGGAGTAAATTTTCTCCTTCAGTGTTCCAGAGCCACTTTAACCTGAGGTATTCGGGAAGGTTTAGAACACTCTAGACTGGGATCTAGCGCGCATGTATGCGCACGCCGAGCCACGTCCCTATTTTTGTGCTGTAGAGACCACCGTCTGCGCTACGGGTATTACTTATGTCTCATTATTTCGTGGTCAATCCACACTCTCAAGGCTATCCGTCGTTCCACAGCTACCCAGTCGCCGTCAGTCGCCTGCAATAACTTGTACCTACGATTGATGCAAGGAATGCAAGTGTGAGGTTTATTATTTTGTTTTATGGGTACAATAACTTTCGGATTAATAATCTTCTTTTTTATCGCTAGGCACTCGTGCGATGTGCCACACAATTCCATGTGTTTCGTGTTGTTTGTATATTTGTCACAAATACAGCAAGTTATGCTTCCCTAACAGTCTTGCTTTACTGGTTGAATATTCTAAGCTGTGCACAAATAATAGATTTTGTTTGATGTCGGCATAACTGGTAAGCTTACCCGTTTTAACTTATTCACGGCGTTGAAAGCACTGATCATTTCATCACCACAGGTTTGTCCGCTTAATTTTATTGTCTTGTTGTTTGATACTAAGCGCCGCGGGATCGTCTCTTGTGATTATCAGTGCTATTTGTTCTTTATTAGCCGAGAATCGACGCACTCGCTAGGCCTAGTCATTTCGCTTACCTGCGGTCAGGCATCTTCATTTTGAGGGCGAAAAATTGTTTCTCCGTGGCAAAAGAGAGCAAAGTTTCTCCATTTAAAGACGAACATTGGGGACATTACCATTTCTCTCTTAATGAAGCGAGGATCACTTCAACAAAAGAGACTTCGAAGTGGTGGCCAAGAGGGCTTGTTGGCACGTACACATTGTTTCCATAGCAAGCGCAAGCCTGGCCACAGAAGAGGGAGGGTAAACACCAGAAGACACTGGAAGAAGCGGGGATGTCGACCAGATGGAGTATTAGGGTCAAAATGGGTCTGAATGCCCATCCTAACATCGACAGAATAGAGTTCCTGTATACGGCTGTTCTCTGCCATATTCCACACAACAACACAGTTAGTCCAAACAGCGCAGGACAGCACACAGAAGAGAAAACAGGACACTTATTTATCTGCGTCGGAGAAATAAAGGTTTGTATATGGTTACTGCACTAGCGTTTATTTCTAATATCAATATATACTGAATCTACCCTGCTTCTAATGATCTGTTTAAGTACCAGCATGACGGATGGTGATTGGTGTGTCGGTGAGTCAGTTGTTCGCGTAACCCGTTGTACTAAAAGCGATGACAATCGTGGGTGCGACAATAACTGAGATGTTTGTACCGCAAGTAAAATAATGACCCGCCTGGAAAGGGCAGATTAAAGGAATAAACATGCGGTTCACCTCAAACTTATTCAACTAAGCTGCTGGTGCGGGTTAAAACTCATTGCCTAATGAAACGAAACAGTGACCTGAGGGCCATGACATAATGAATGATTAAATTGAGAATCACGGAAGCTTCCGTAAGGATTTAATAGAACGTTGAACATAGATATAGCATAGGACTAATATAATGGCATTGAATGATGCTATGCGAAAGGTGGTCCAGTGCTGTACGAAAACTGGTACACTGACATACTAACATATGTCAGTGACTTATGCTGATTGTGCAACATTACTGAGTAGTTATTTCACCTATAGCGCCAGTCTCAATACTGCGTCTTTGAGCATGACCTGTATTACCGGTTATACTACCACCGGTCGCTAACCACACCACTAAAACAAGAAAAACTGCCTGAAAGGCTACTTTATGTTAGTTCGTACGCCGAGTAAAGGCAGTTGGTGCTGCTCTAACTGCAGTGCAACCTAACATTAACTGAAGACGACAGCGGCCAATTTTCTTTGTTGTTAGCGGGCACCGCCTTCAGGAGGCTAAACTCTTTCTGCCATGTTGTAGGCCCGTGTGCTCAGATTTGGGTGCACGTTAAAGAACCCCTGGTGGTCAAAACTTCCGGAGCCCTCCACTACGGCGTCTCTCATAATCATATAGTGGTTTTGGGACGTTAAACCAAACATATCAATCAAACTCTTTCTGCCTGGCCATTTCTTTGTGGAAGGTCGTCACACGCCACAATACACTTCGATTGGTGTGATCAACGGTAACGATGCCAACGTAATCGATAGCAGCAAACCCCGCGATATTATGAGCAACGAGTGCCCATAACTGGCACGTTTTGTTTATATTACGAAGCTGATGCATGTTGTGATCATCGAACAAATGTTCTGTTGAACGCAAACTCGAACGACTCTAATCGGCATCCAACGTCTTGCAAATGTCGCAATTGTTTTCACTCACGTTAACAGTCTGTGGGCTCAGTACTTTCCGAATTCAAGGCGATTCTTTCCCTGGACTGTGCCGAGTTAGCCGTACACACGCAATCTAAAGATATCACTTGATTGGAAGCACCGTGACGTATTACGGCTAAATATCCGATACGCGCATAGCTCGCCGATTAAGTCATCCTCGTAATCCGGCTAAAGTGCTCGGTCATCCATAAGTACTCGTGTCCACTGATGTGGCCGATAAAATCGATCGGACCGTGGGACGCTCTACTTAAACGTCCGTCTAATAGAGGCCACGCGGAACGCCCTCGGCTCTCTTGATTCGACATCTCAATCTTGCGCTGAATGAAAGACTCCTCCAAAGGCTCAATCGGACTGCCTATAATGAAGCGGGACAATTAATAGTTGTTAAATAAGAGCTCTGGAAGTGCTTTGAGCCTGTCTTTGATTGCAGGTTATTGTCAAACAATGAGTTCAGGATCGCAAATAGGGCGACGTGTGCGAGGAGGTTAGGAGAGAAGGCGTTATTCTTTTTCGCTGACATTATTTTTTATTGTTAGCTTTGTTGGATACAGAAACGCCAATGTGATAGTTGATAGCGAGTATACAAGCAAAGACCTGGCAAATTTAATATAAGTGTTCTGTAGATCAACATCGTGTTGCATGAGCATTAAATGATTTTTCATTTACAGAAGTGGAGTATCCGAGGGGATACAAGCGTCAGTTTCTCAGCAGCAAGCCAGCTAGAAGAGGACAAAAGAAGGATGATATCTCGGACCGCCACCGAGCTAAGTTAAGCACATCGTTTCTCATGCTGTTCTGTTGTTTTCAGTAAGCTTGACAGCACACAAAATCAGCATCTTTGTTCATTTTAAAACATTTGTTATCATGTCAAAGCACTTTCAAAAGCTCGTCATTCTCATTATCTTCAGTGCGAAGTGCTTCCCGGAAACTCTTTAGTACCGTAACCTCTCCCGGCTTTCGCTATCAGCCTTCGCTACTCATAAGTACCGCATCAAGATTCATTTACCTTTGCTCTCAAGAAGAATTATAAAAAAAATCTGGTATATATAACCTTGTAACGTCATGCCAAGTCACGCATGCGCAGTAGTGACAACCAGGCAGCTGCTATTGCTAAGCCTCGCCCCGCAATGGAGACACCTAGTGAAACCGAGTTCCGCTGCTCGATAGGACAAGCAAAAGGAAGCAATGTAGATGCTCGCGAATAAAAAGCAGAACATCGCGATGCGAAGCTCGTCGCTGAACGAGGACGGCAATGGCGGTGACGAACGTATTCAGAATAAGCGGTAGCACCGATTACGGAGAGTGGAACGATGCGTCTACGCGAGCTCTGCACCAGAATTCAACCAACTGGAAAGCCGAGTACTAGCCTTGTTACACTGGCAAGCTAATCGCGGTTACTACCAACCACAGTTCATGAACGACACCATGCTCGGCCAGCACGCCCATTTCGCAAGTCTTGCTGAGCCAGGCGCAAGCTTTCGTATTTTTAACACGAAAATGTTTTATGCTGGGGTGCACCAAGATTTCACTGACGTATTTGCGTCACGGACATGACGTTAATATTCACATCAACAGCATGTGAAGAAAATCAGCCAGAGGATGCTCGGTGGAATGAAAGAAGAAGGAAAACGCTCAACGCACGCGTTTCATCCCTGTAACTGGTTCGTGCTTGATGTACCAACTTACGGTGATCGCCACTATGCTCGAAGTGTCATGTAAAGTCATGTACTCACTGGCATTCGCTTTCGCTTTGCTGTGTTCAAATAAATGATGAAACTTACTTTTTCTTTTTTCTTTTTTCCTTTCACTTTTTGTGCTATGTAAGTACAACGTCAGTACCTGCAATGCTTTCTGCTATGTAAATACTTAATGTGAGTACCATGTGCTATGCGAGTACTAACTGCCGTGCAATTGGTTCCCTTTCGTTGCTTTTGCATATTTCGCCAATTCCGTCAATTTGCAGAATACTAAGTCATGTATTTCTTTTTGTTTGTGCAGTTCTATTCAATACTTCGAGCTTGTTCTGTGTTGTGTATTCCTGCCCCACTCCTGCCTAAGGCCTCCATATGAGGCCGGCAGTATGTAATAAATAAATAAATAAATAAATAAATAAATAAATAAATAAATAAATAAATAAATAAATAAATAAATAAGTAAGTAAGTAAGTAAATAAATAAATAAATGTATTCCAAAGCTTTTTAAAGCAGTACTTTCGTGAGGCAATGAATTAATGACTTTAATGAAGCCGTTCCATGATTATTTGGAAAAGGTTCGCTCGGCTCTTTTGTCGTTCTCGTGTAAATTTATTCCATTCGACTGCGTGACTCCTTCTCGCGGCGCTTCAATGTGCAAGCATTCTAAAGCTTCTACCCTATGAAAGCTGAATCTCCGTAACGTAACGCGTTATACTCTCTAAGAATGCCAACACTTCCTACGGGCCTATAGTTCGTACATACTCCAGAATTCAATGTAGCAGCGTAACCACGCAAGTCGCCCACACGAAAATGACACGACACACCCGAGCACTGGCGTGTGTTGTCTCTTTTCTATGTGGGGTGCCCTATGTATAACCTGGTGTAACCTCGTGACGTCCTGCCAAGCCACCCATGCGCAGCAGCGACAACAGATGCATACTACAATGTCACATTACCCTTTCCACTCTATACAGTTTGCCTTCCTTCTCACCGAGAACGCTGCGCCATGTTCGCTTATGGGTTACACAAGTGGTCTTCTTTCATAACCTGACATATATCTGCACCCCCCCACCATAACAACGGCGATACTGCAGAACAAGTCACGTTGTACCTTACGCATTCGCTATAGACTACTCCGAACACAGCCGCCAGATTCTTCTTTACCTCCAACCAATTGTATTGATCCTATTAAACGTGAATACTGTTGCCTTTCCAAAACATCATAGCTTTGCTGTTTTGCAACAATTGATTGGTTGATGGGGTGGGTCATTATGCGTTTTTTATAGCAAAAGCTAGCGGTTATGAGATGAAAACTCGGGCCACGCGTGGCGCTGTATTTGTCCGCCGCAGCCGAAGCTGCCGCCGCCACCGCCACCGGTGTCTGTAATAAATATCGCAGAGATAAACACTATAGTACCAAAGACACAGTGGGGCTCGAACCCGGGTTTGCGGTGTGCCAGCCCAGAATTTGACCACTAAGCCACGCTGGTGCTTGGGACTTGTTTGCAAACTTGCCTTAGGCAGGCTTGATGTCCCGGAATGAATCGCGCTAATATGTAATAGCGTTTTAGAACAACAAAGGAACAACCAGGCGTCACACAATGCGAAAAGCGGAACAAGTGTGTCATCCACTGCTGCAACCCACTACAAAAGCTTGTTGGCTTGTTCTTGACCTTAACTGACGCATACCCACTTCCTCATTGTAGTCAGCCACTGCATGAACAATTGGCACAAAATTCCTTGCAAATGTTTGTGGATACTACGCTTCCCTGAAGAATGACGAAGGATAGCATAGGAATGCCGGCCTACTACCCAGAAATTATTAATATTATTATTGCCGCAGTGGGTACTCAGCAAGTGTGCTTGCACAAGTTACCCAATGAGTGTTTAGAAAAGGCTCTGAGAAGCCACTTTTCTTGCTTTCGCTGTGACTGTGCTGTGCCTTTCGCGGGGGGCTGGTGTTTCTTCTTTTTTTTTACTAACACTAGTTTTTTTTTCCTTTCTTTTTTTGTTTTGCGCAACACACTCGTACAATGCGCTCTACGAGAGAATGTTGCTACGACAATACATTATTTTAAATGCACGCGTCTTGGGGCTCTGACCAAGGTTCCTCGAGAGAAGTATAGTACAAATATCGCTTCGCATTTTTTCTCCACTGCTTTATTGGTTCAATCTACGTCGGACCTCTCATCACTTCCCTGGTTTTACTAAATTATGCGTATTTTGCCTAGTTCTTTTCGCAATATCCTAAACCTCCCTACATTCAAGCTGCATTGACTCAATCATTGATAACATCGTTGCTTTATGGCCATAAATAGCTCTTGCGGTACTAAACATGCAACACACATATTTACCGCGATAGCGTTAAAGAACTCGTTGCGGGAAATTGTGATTTCAGCGTCGTTATCTGTGAGCGAAAAATCATCACTTCTCCGTGATTGTAAAATCGAGAAAGGTGCAAAGAGAATAATTAACGAATATTTTCGGCTTTGGAAGAATTGAACCCAGGCAGTCCGCATGCAAGTATACTTGTTCTACAGCGAAGTCACGCTGTTGCTTACAACTGCTCGGTAAAAACAAAAAACCAAAAAAACAAAGCTCTGTTATCAATGACATTCATTGGCAGGAGTCTTCTTAACAAGAGTAATATTGCATCTCAAAAACATAAAACTGTGCCAGGCGTCAAAACGTGCGAATTTTGCAAGAAGTGAGTATTTTAATGACTTAATGATTACAAAGCTCTCAGACATAGTTAATTATAAAGAATGGCAAAAGCTTCAACAAAGTGAACAGTTGTATATGTTTAACTTGTCTCTCATAACAGCTTCTATCCATTTACACTGTAACTTCGCAGAAAGTACGCTGCAGTTTGCCGTTGCTTTCGGTTTCGCTTGCTTGCATCGGCAACGCACTGAGGAAAAAAACATATAGAACCACATTATTATTTGAAGAAACACTTCGACTGCTCAGTGTCCTACTACGTGCATAATTTTTTAGAGAATTACACAGTGCATTTACGGCTGCACACTGACGTCACGGATGTCATCTTTCTTAGGAAATCAGGTGGACTGAAAAGGTGGCGCTGGGTAAGAAATGAGAAAAAAAAAGAAAAATAATTTTTGCCCGGTGAACAATATCTGTATTTTACCTACATTTTTACGCACCTGTTTCAGTCTCCCCGTTAATAAAACAGAATTTATTTCAGCAAGGCAAATGAGGAAATTATTAGTTAACTTAAGTACTTTTTTTCGCCGTGGGAGTAGGCATGGGCTTTAGCAAAGCAGTTTCCACAGTGCAGTCAAGAAAAGTTGTCGCTGAGCATAGCGCATCGAACGCATTATTCGAAGGTCGCACATTTGGTAGCTGCGAGGTCTCTTCTCATTCACCCTTCTTTCTTCACATTTACATTACAATAACGTTTCCTATACATTTTTCTTTTGTAATATTGTTGGATAATTCTCATAAATATGATGTGTAACCGTGTTACGTTAGGCTCTGTTTTCTGTTTTTGTTAGAATATTTTCGTAAAACTGTCGTTTCAGATATATTTTATCCCCAGGAAATTCAATTTGTATTTTGAGCCCATGGTGCAGTTTTCTTGGATGAAGATGCTGTAATATTCTACAAGATGCTGAGAAGAATTAAGTCGAACCACTGAGCGCACTTCTTTGAAGATATTTTCTGGTCCTTGAGCTCAACTTACGGTGAATGACAAACACATGACGGAGTACGGCGTTTTATTTTTCGCGCGTAAGCTGACCGAGAAGTATTTGACAGATAGTGCTTCCTTTTCGTTGAGAAGAGTTGCAGACAGGACTCTGCGCTAATTCTCTCGCGTCTTGCCTTGATTCTGTGGTCTCGTCTTGGTCATATACTCGAGAAGAGAGGGGGGAGGGGGGGTAGAGGTATTAGGTTTTTGAACCACGGGATCAAAAACCTCATACCACGGGTTGGCTGGACAGAAAAGTGACTGGACAGACCCTGTAATTCAAAGGGAAAATCAGTGTTGTTATGTTTTATGACACACACACACACAAAAAGAATGACTATGATTCGTGAGACACCATGGAGATCTTTAATGAGATGGCCAAACAAAAAGCTTAGACTCCCACACGTGTGACAGTGACTGGCTAGGAAAAATTGCTTTCTATTGTGAAGATTGTTGTTCGTGCCCACGGTAGTTTAATCAAGTTGCCGTCCATGGCCTACGTACATGTACCACACTACAAGGCACATTACTAACGCATTGTATGTGACGCGCGAGATGCCTGATGGCGGGATTGTCTTTTTTATGTAAAGAGCACTTGCGATGGCCCTGCGGGTCAAACACGATGTTTTATTCATAAAAACTATCACGGTCAGCGCCCTTCATCATTGCTGTCACCGTAACATAACCTTATGTCTACTACAAGATGTACAACGTCGAAGCGACGTTTACTTACGCAAGCCTTGCATCAGCCTGCTTCATCTTACCCTTGCAAATTTACTCAGCCTAATAGCACCTTTCAGTCCTGTTCCGTCTTCGACGCGGCCTCTTTTTGTTTGCTTCCAAGTCTACTACTTCCTTTCAGGTGCTCCGTGTATTGCGTACGACCCATTAAACTTGGTTACTTCCTGTTAGCGGCAACTAATACATTATCCAGCCGTAATATTGGCCTGTAGTGCATGCGCGCTACCATTTTCCAGCTCGTGGCATGGACGCCCATTAATTTTCCTCCGTCCACCATAGTGCCTTCGTTTGCATCCCGCAGAGGCTTCCTTACTCAATTTTCAGCCCCATTGTTCATTCCTGACATAATGAACTGAATGTAATACTTTGAGCTCGTCCTAGAAGAGCAGCGCGTGTCCCGCTGAAACATCGATGAAACAGGATTTTGCGGAAGCTGTACCAACTATAGGAAGTCATATCGAGTAAACTCAGGCATAGTAAATTCCGGGAGTCGAATGATCCTAAGCTAACAGCCTTCTGAAGGGTAGCGAATGCAGCGGAGCGGAACGCGGCAGTTTAGAAAAGTTCAGCTTACCCATCAGTATTGCGGCCACTTTCAACCCCTTCGCACGTCACCCGGGCTTAGTCGGTTAACTCGCTTAACCTCTCGGTTGTAATGATTTCGTACTATTGTTTCGTTCAGTTGTTAAAGGGGCACTCGCGTGCGCCTGCGCTTGACGCGGCCTGCCGCTGGATCAGTTCAGGAAGGGGAAACGTTAGCCACGACTTTCGTGACTTCAGATGCGAGGTCACGACAGCTCGCAGGGCTTTTTATACGCACATCGTCCCCTCTCTTTCTGACACCTCTGTCTGCAAGCCTTAAATCAGGGTGTTAAAAACGGAACCTTTCGGGCCTACCTGGATCAGACGCCGTGCGTGTCGTGCTTAGTTATACTTCAGGTGCAGACCAAATGACGGATTCATTTGTAGGGTTTAGCGTCCCAAAACCACCATGTGAATATGAGAGTCGCCGTAGTAGAGGACTCCAGAAATTTCGACCACCTGGGTTTTTTTTAACGGGCATCGACATCTGAGCACATGGGCCTGCAGCGTTTTTGTTTCCACCGGAAATGCAGCCGCCGTATAGCAGTGATTCGAGCCCGCAACATGAGTGTCAGCAGCCAAGCACCTGAGCCACTAGACCACCATGGCGGGGTGGACCAAATGACGGAGGAGCAACAGTCGCAGGGGCAATACTGCTATAGTAAACGTGGTCGGCGACAATTTGTATGCGCAAACGCTGATGTGTCTGGTCATGACCAAATGACGACTGGTATGACCTTTATTTTTGTAAAAGGAGAACATATAACTGTTCGAGGGAAATTGTTAAACATAGAGCCAGAGGTAGAAGAAAAGAAAAACAAGAATGAACAGTATTATTGATTGATTGATTTATATGTGGGGCTTAACGTCCCAAAACCACCATATGATTATGAGAGACGCTGTAGTGGAGGGCTCCGGAAATTTCGACCACCTGGGGTTCTTTAACGTGCACCCAAACCTCAGCACACAACATGACGTATACTCTCCCGTATTGAATTACCGTTTTTGCTCTCAGCAATTTTCATACCACCAATGTCGTGAAGAAAAAGCAAAACCAATAGGTAAGAAATGCGATGTCTTAGAAAGGGACGCGTACGACAGAATGTTCGTCATCATTATCGACATGCGTGCAGGTATTAGGAGCGAAGCCCCTTAAGGCGTGGGCTGTGCGTCCCCTGTATGTAGCCACCTCTCGTTCAGTTCTAAGTATTACGCTAGCCACCGCCCGATGTAAAGGGTACAGCCATATCCATCCGTCCATCCGTCCATCCGTCCGTCCATCCATCCATCCATCCATCCATCCATCCATCCATCCATCCATCCATCCATCCATCCATCCATCCATCCATCCATCCATCCATCCATCCATCCATCCATCCGTCCGTCCGTCCATCCGTCCGTCCGTCCGTCCATCCATCCGTCCATCCATCCGTCCGTCCGTCCGTCCGTCCGTCCATCCATCCACCCGTCCGTCCGTCCGTCCGTCCGTCCGTCCGTCCATCCATCCATCCATCCGTCCATCCGTCTGTCCGTCCGTCCGTCCGTCCATCCGTCCGTTCGTCCGTCCGTCCATACATCCATCCATCCGTCCATCCGTCCATCCGTCCGTCCGTCCGTCCAAAAGATGCAAGATGTTATAAACTAGACGTCGGTACGTGTAGTTGATTATGAAAGATGCGAGGTGTTATAAAATAGGAATGATGCCACATATGGCGAATGTCATCGTTCGATATAGTGCGGCGACGTACGCTAGGGGGAGCGTTGCAATAAAATCGAGTGGGCAAAATGTACCGAGGATTCATGGTTTACCAGGTTTACCTCCGGAGCTTCGCCCACTCATCATCATTCACTTCGTGGATATGGCGGCATTTTTTTATTTTTCAGTCTTGAACACAAACTGTCTACGTGAGCTATTGTTACTCAGGAGAAACACGCGAACGCGAGACACCGGCACAATGCTTAAATATGTGAGCAATTCTACAGGAGATGTCTGTCACTTATTCCCCTGGGAAGAGGAGGAGTGGGCAAAGTCTGCCCCGTATATTTAGTCAGCCCGACCAGTCCGATCGTTTAAGAAGCATATGACTTCGAAAAATTTTTGACCACCATGCAGGGTTGCAGTTGGTGGCTAATTTGCGCCAATTTGTCTACTTTATGACCCCGTTTGGTGACGAAAATTTTCAGTTTGCTCCATGACTACTTTTTGGCCACTTTTAAACTTCTGGATGTACTTGTTGAAAATGGTTTTATTTAGTCATGAGTACCAAAGATTATGTTCATAATACCGCGCCTGTACTTTTTCGCTGCAAATTTGGCAATAATACTAAATGAAATGGTTAATTTAGCTTTTGTCTCGAGTTCTGGCGCCGTTTCAAGTTCACCGAACGGCAACGCAGTTGACCATGCTGGCCACCAAGACGTCTGATGTTCTAATCAAGAAGCTTTCTGCTGCTAAAATTATTCTCGAAATACAAGGAAGCCGAGGTAGGAAATGCGGAAGGCCGTTGTCGCTGCATTTCCAATATTTTTACCCGTTCTCTTCCGGACTCAAACAAAGGTGGGGTGGTGGGGTGTCTTCCTGCGGTGAAACTTTGCCCCCCCCCCCCCCAACTTTTCTTATGGGGAACCCTGCTCACGACTAAGGCAGTCGGTACACGTCAATTCGATCTGCTCCAGTTAAGAATGACTCCGGCTTATACATGCTTGGAGTCTGACACGTTCATCCCGAGATGGGTTTATTTGTGTCAGTATATAGCTGGCGGCGAGGGGCCGTGAAAGTTGCCAGTAGAAGGTGTTTATTCTGAATAGCTTCTTTTCTTCCCCTGCTGTTGTTTCACGAGGAAGAACACATCACGCCGTCCACCTTTCATGTAGAATGGATCTCAGCCACGTATTTGTTGCTGGAATACATGTTTAGTTTTTTTTTCTCCCCTCGTCGATGTACGTCTCGCGTACATCACAGTTATGGAGCATTGTGTTTTTCCCACCATTGTGAATCCTTCACGGTGCTACGCGGAAGTCGACACGCCTCTCATTCGAATATACAGTCGCCGTTGGCGGTAGAGAATGAAGCTGTCTTCCGAGAGTCATGAGATGCGCACGCAACCTTCCCCGTTTCCCTCATGCTTACCACAAGGCTACTGAACCGGCCTTTAGGAGAAGAAGATTTT
Source organism: Rhipicephalus microplus (assembly GCF_013339725.1). Classification (NCBI taxonomy): domain Eukaryota; kingdom Metazoa; phylum Arthropoda; class Arachnida; order Ixodida; family Ixodidae; genus Rhipicephalus; species Rhipicephalus microplus. Next base: position 100,272,080 of record NC_051171.1, on the reverse strand, counting down.
CGCAAAAACAATTCTAGTGGGGAATTACTAACCGAAGAAGATGCTGATCAGAGGAGTAGCCGGCGCCACGCATTGGCACCAACTTCTCGTTACATATATTTAATTAAAAAAAAGATGCTGATCAACCAATGCCCTAGAAGCAGGTTCAACTCTGCTATTTTGCTGATTTGGCAAAAACAGACTCACTGCACTGTTTTTTTCTTGCTGGGATATGATATCTCTTTTTCATGTCGAGAGCTAAATAGACTTATAAGGCTGGAGTGATAGTGTAAAAGCCCAGTAGGATAGCTTCTACAACGTCAACAACGAGACTGTTCATCACTAATTTTCAAAAAGATCTCTGCTAAATGAGAGCGACAAATTCAATGGGGCATTTTATTAGGCCAATATTAGCACATCGAACGTCTATTGCCATCTTCAACCGTACAGAAGCAATAATGTCGTGAATTGAGCTGAATAAAGCGGAGAAAAACACACCTTTTCTACCAGTGATATACCTGAACCCATAACCTTCGAATTACGCATCCGATGTTGTACTACCTGGTCTTACATGGAAGGCGCTAATGTAAAGGTTAATTAGAAAACCTATGCTTCATTGTGCAATGCAGAATCTCGTAAGTATGGTTGTACAATAGGTGGTATATATTGAGCAGTTTAAATAATCGGTTATCGTATTGTGAGACGTTTTATGGGAGGACACTCGCGAGGCATTCTCGAGCAGGCAATGCTGAAAAGCTGCGTGCCCATTGTACCTGTGACGGCGACGCCTATTTATTGGAAGTAACAACACTCCAGGACAAAAAAAAAGTATCTTCTGTCACCTTGCAGTAGTAACTGACGGTAAGTGCAAAAGCTGAGGTGCTATAATGCGCTTCAATGTGGTGAACGGCTCCTTCTGAGATCCTCTCTTGGCCGCGCTAATCTTCGAGGCCGTTTGTTAGCTTTTTTTCCGTGATCACGTTAGCCCTCGGGCTACAGATATAACGGGGCCTCATGTCTAACACAACTGCGTGACTAACGTTATGGTTTGAGGCAATTAGCCGGACTTGAACGTGCTCTGATGACATCAGGTCAAAAGGGACACATTCACTGAAAAGAAAGTTTCAGAATAGCTTACCCTGCACCCTGTGTGTGTAAACAATCGGGTGTACAATATACTCGCGTCTAACCAGCTGGCGGAGGCACGTGAAACAGCCTTCTATCTTTCTTCACTTCTGACCAATACTATAGACGCGTGGCCCGACCATACCCGGCTTCCCGTGAGACACCGGTTGTCATAGCAATGACAGATAAAGTTTTTATTGCCTTGGAAATGTTTCGTTTCGTCACATGGTTTTATTTTTGCAATAGATACTCGCTGCTGTCCCCGCACCGACGGGGACGTGCCATTGCATGCAACTTCTGCTGGTGCCGTGCGAGTTGCCTATAGTGCGTGTAATACTGAAGCGCTGAATCTGATAGGCATTAATTAGGCCTGTATATGCTGCCCGAGAGTGCTCGAGAGACGATACGATGGCACTGACCATGGTTTCGTAAGCGTAGTGGAAGTAAGAAAGGCAATGTGCACGAGTGTAGAAAAGCCAAGCTAGCTTTGCCATCGACGCGGCAACAGACTACTGTGCACGTTCGAGCTGTTCACGTGAGTCTCTTATCACTGTTAGTCAAATATGTCATTGTGTGGTACCTTTAAGATAATTTTCCAGTGATAAGAAATTAAGAGCCTTGGGGTGCGACATGCAGTAGCTAGTGGCTGATTGATATCAAACCGTTCTTCCAGCACCTGCGTCAACGCCCGTTTCAACCGAGTCAACGCGGTGCGCACCGCTGCTGCTTCACATACCATCAGGGTTCCCTTCAGGAAGATGGCCCATGGTTTCTTTTTTTTTTTGCTTTTAGTGTCTCATTAACGTGGCGTGCGTGCAGCATCAGCGGAAACAGTTGCTTTAAAGCAGGTGATAAGAGCTTCGCCTTTTCATGGATGCCTGGCACTGTCAAGAGGAGTGCCAGGAGGATCACAAGAAGATTTCGAATTGCCGAAGATGCCTCCCAAAAGCCTACACGTCTCCTGAAGGAATAACCGCATAAAAACCTTCACAGGGCTCATGTATACCGTGATAAAATATCATCATCACCAACACGATCGCACACATATTTAATCACGGTACACTCGGTGAAGGCGGTATCATTGCAAGAAAGGCATGACCATAAAACCCACGTCCCATGTTCCAGCATCAACACTGCCATAATAAATCGAGCTTGATGTTTCCAGCCACTGAATACAACTACCACGGCCGCTGAACTACAATCACGCAAGGGATGCTACTGGTGCCCCACTATATACGACATGGCAGCCGGGCTAGCCGGAAAGACTCATTTCGAAGCGCCACTCTGACGAATGGCACGAGGTATCTAGTTTCGTATCGTTTGTGGCGGCTTTTTATGGTCATAAAAAGAAGGACCAGGTAATTCAAGATTCATATCAGTCTTGCATGTCCTCCGGGCTTCTCTAGGCAAGACCACGCCTAAAGCTGAGGAGCTTTTTTTGTAATTGAACGTATATAAGGAGATGTTGGTGCCAATGCATGGCGCCGGCAACTCTTCTCTTACCCAAACGTCGACATCGCATATTTTGTAGCAAACACAAAGCTGCACATATGTACATAGCACAACGCTTACACAATGAGTTTACGTTTTTCGATACTGAGTGTCCACACCACACAGAATTGTGTCCACACTACATAGAAATGTGTCCACACCATACAGAGTTTGTAAAAACACAAGTAATCACGCCAATTTAAGTGTTCACACAAAACATGAAAGTTAAATAAACTGTCTAAGGTGATAAATTGTAGAAATCTTGGGTCTATGGCCAAAAGGAAAGCTGCAAGCCACTGCAGCGCGTGCAGTCGTTCACTTTCTGGAGGGATCAGAAATAGCTCAAAAGTACTAAACAAAAAATATGTACTTCCTCATTGTTAACCGGTATGTTTCAAAACAGTATTTTTGTGTTTCACTACGATATTTTTGGGAAAGCCTTCCTAAAAATAGTTCAGTACTTAAGCTGAGGAGCTTTTTCTACGACGCGACGATGCCACAACGCTGACGTGATATAGATGTGGTTCTAAAAATATGAAGGGCTGTTCTCAGTGCGATGTAATTTGGCGGGATATGGTGGTCTAAGACAGGCTATAGCTAAGGATGTCATGCTCAATCTGATTTAAATAGAGAGCCTTTTTTCTCTCTCTTTATGTCTCTCTTGTTCAAGCATGCCGCTAGCTGTTGCAGCTAATGTAGGATCTTAGAATAGCTTTCTTCGTGTCTGCATTGATTGGGTATGTACGTTTTTTGTGTGTCAAATGTAATATGCTCACTCTAGCACTTAGCGTATAACGCACTAACGCTAATGCTAATATTTGTCATCCTATTCTAAAACTGTCTAATGTCGATACTAATAACGATATCTATAGAGTTTTATGTCCCAAAACCCAGACATGATTGTGAGGGACGCCGTAGACGAGGGCTACAGAAACTATATATACGACCATCTAGTGTTCTTTAACGTGCTCTGGCATTGCACAGTAAACAGGCCTCTATTCACCTTCATTAAAATGCGACCGCCGGGATCGAATCGACGACCTTTGGTTCAGCAGCCGAGAACCGTAGCCACTGTTCTACCGAGACGCACAATGTCTTTACTGGTTTCGATCCTCGTGTGCTTCGGAGGCACACTCTGTCGCGTCTACTTGACAACTAGAGCTTGAAAATCCCGCAAGCATGCACCATATCCTCGTCCTGAATTGGGCTGTTGGTCTACATGCTGATTTTGAACGACGAAACATCGCTAGAACAAGACGAAGACGAGAGGACACACACCTATTGTCCCTGTCTTTACTGACGCTGTGTGTGCGTGCACGTGTGTGTGTGTGTGTGTGTGCGTGTGCGTGTGTGTGTGTGTGTGTGTGCGTGTGCGTGTGTGCGTGTGTGTGTGTGTGTGTGTGCGTGTTCGTGTGTTTGTGTGTGTGTGTGTGTGTGTGTGTGCGTGTGCGTGTGCGTGTGTGTGTGTGTGTGTGTGTGTATGTGTGTGTGTTCAATAGCACCGTGTTCACTTCTAATTGGCCCAGCCTAAACTGGCATCAAACATCGAGCTCAGGAAGCACTGCGAGCTGTAGGAAACTGGTCAAATTCACCAGACGTCTTTTCTTGTAATCAACAGTTGCCATTGCTCGGTAGCCTTCGCCTTTGATATGTCGGACATAGCAACTTGCTGGTAGGTTGTCTTACTAATGTATACCTTTAGCATGTGTACTTCTTCAATATGGCGCAGATTTTGTCGCCAATAATTGTACATACTGTTAGTGGCTGCCACGCTGCATGTGGTTACGGGTGCGTATTCCATTGGTTTTTTGTCTAGTTCGGCTGCCTTAGCGAATGACGACCACAACTTTAATTTGAAATAATATCATACCACCCATACATGGTTTGTGATTTTTCACGCAAGTCAGTTTATTTCGCACATTATCCTCTTCAGTATCGGCTTTTTCTTATACTAACAAGTACTTACGTAGATATCTGATATTTGTATTATAAATATAGTATTTTGCAGGTCATTCCGTGGGGTTATCACACTCCAGTGAAAGTTGACAGTGTTTACGTACACTTTGCTAAGAAGTTCGACCAAGCACGAATTAGACGCGGGGCTCGCCATAAAGATGGGAGTGATTTCAGACAAAGATAGAGAAACAAGAGAGCAAAAGGCCGGAAGGTTAACTATGGGAACAATACGGTTATCTACTCTGCAATGAACTTTAGGGTCAGAACAGAAAAAAAAATAGAAAGAGAAAAGAAGAATGGACACGGCTTGATTAGAGAGTCAGGCTGACTGCGTCAGAATGCGGACCTTTTAGAAACGAGGCGCGCTTCTTACTGTTCGTCGAGAACTAGCGCAGCTGCCTGAGGGCTCCGTAACACGTTTTTAGCTATAACGGAGCCCACCGAGCAGTGAATGCAACAGTCGCGAGCCGCTCGTTCACGTTTATTGTGGGACATTTGGGTGCGAGTCTTCGTCTCTGTATACGAGCGTGTGCACTCGCGTATAGTAGTAACCGGCACCTTCATTATACCAGTCCAAGGGCGCCTGCTGCAGCAAGAACAACAACAATAGAAAAACCCACCAAATTCCCAGTTGTTCAGAAGGCTTCTATATTCCTCGAAGCTTATGCGGTCAGCTTCGGTGACTAGGGAACAGTCGTTGTACCGTTAAACGAGTGTAGACTCCTTACACAGACCAACTGTCCTAGTTTCAGTCGAGCCAATAACGCATATTGCCTTATGAACAAGCGGTCATAGAAGACTTGCGCACGGTAGTATGTACTGAAAGGAACCAGCGAATACTGCGAACACGTTTACGGAGGTCGACCTTGGGCTAACCATATAGTTTTGTACGAAGGTGCTGCTCGTTTTGCCCGCAGCTCCTGCTGTCTCGTCTGCCTTCCAAGCTTTCATATGAGAGCGAATTCTGGATGAGAACATGACCAACGCTGTTCATTACGCCTCGTGCTCTTGAACATGCACCCAAAGCTACGGGGACGCAAACACGCCTTGGGCATTTTTTCGTCAATTTGAAGTTACCCGACATTATAGCTTGCGCAGTTCAGCGAACGCCCGGACTCTTCAACGAGGCGTGCTAAGACGTCTTCGGATGAGCTTGCGTGGCCTGCGGCTGTTGCAGCGGCCAATTCGTGGCCCCGATGGGGAGGCATGCGAGACAGGTGCCAATTCTAGCACGCCGGGTAATTATACAACGTGTTGCGCGACTCCCGCAGTGCAAGCAGTCCGAAGCATCTTCGTGGACTGTGTGTCCTGGTAGGAAAGACCGAACTCGGCAACGGAAATGTCACTGTGCAGGCTTGCACACACTGCGCCGCACAAAAGAAGCGTCGAGCGCACTCGCACGCAGCTGCGCTAATCCCCGAACGTTCTTGCCGCGTCCCGCGCTACCATTACGACACCTGGGTGTAGCTCTTAGATGCCTAAGCCTGCGCACGTAATAAGCGGATGAAGGTGCGGAAATTGCTTGATTGGGGCTGCCGGGTGTGCGTGGTACGCGGCGTCTATGTAGCGTGTAATGAATTGGACGGGCGACTTGAAATGTACGCTTTCTTAGAGTCGAAAGGTTCTCCGAGTGTAATTGCCTTTTGCGCACTCACGCACTGCGAACTGGCGAGCAATCAGTGGCATCTTTTAGATGAGTACGCGCAAGAGGACAGAATATTAGCTGGGAGGGCTGTCACCGAGCTGGGAGCTATAATGAGGATCGCTAAGCGGGCGTTCTTATCCTTGCTGCATTCTCAATTGGAAATCGGGTCGCAAAAGAACAAAAAAATATCTAGCTCTGTAAAAACGACCATAATTTCTTTTTTCTTGGCTTAACAAACATGCATGAGGGTGAGTAGTATATATAGCCAGAGACTTAAAATGAGTGGCATTACCTAATTCTAACATGAATTCAACAGCTGGAAAAGTGGCACGAGGGGTAAATAGACAAGACTAGAACTCTGTACCGTGTTTTATTTAAGCTACTGAACTCACTTTGATCATAAATCTGCTAGCATCTAGCATCGTTGGGTACCAGTCTCGATTCTGGGTGCACTGTGGTAAGAAGTTAGGCCTTCTATTAGAGATCTCTACACAACAATGGCCTTTTTCTGACCGGGACAGGATTACAAAATGCCCATGTGCCGAGATTCGTGGTGCATGTATAAGCCATTAAAATTGTGAAGGCATTGCTCCAATTGTTGAAGTCAACAGACTTCGACCGGGAATTATAGACAAGTGACTTTGTGACTTTGAGCAGTGCGACTTTGAACGTACGTGCTCCCTCTCCCTGTTTCTCTCGCTCTTTTTCTCTGTGGCTGTAACTTTCAAACTCAACTGTTCCTCTGCCTCAACTGTGTACGGTAGCATACAAGTATTCCTAGACTTGTCAAGGTCCCTGCCTTACATCCCTCTCTTGATCCTTCCTTCCTTGTCGAGATAGTTGGCTCATCATCAATTAGATCAAGTTTGCATTTTTGTATGAGTGGCTGATATCGCGCTGAAAAATACATATCGAGCGCAAATGTATGAATTCTTGTGGGAATTAGATCTTCTAAAACTAAGTGAACGGCGTACTATTGCGTTCAATGCCATCCCACAGAACGGCGAATCCGTCCGACTGTTTTATTTATTTATCAAGAAGGCCAGTAATTTATTCAAATGCATTTTATTTGTTTTTGTATCGACAGTATTACGATACCCATTGCTCATGCCTCACAGCGTGGGTGTCTTTTCTTTCTCCCGCAAGCCTCACTTCGTACAAAACGTATATGTATACGCTCCTTAACTGGTGGCATTCTCGCTGGAACGAAGGTTGTATGATCAGAAGTAGCGGTGTAAATGAGCGGCATAAACAGAAAGACAGTGTGTGTGTGTGTGTGTGTGTGTGTGTGTGTGTGTGTGTGTGTGTGTGTGTGTGTGTGTGTGTGTGTTGCATAAAGGTACAGATTTGTGAACTTCATGCTTCATTTTTTAAGCTTACCTTTCTCTCGCCGTCTTCTTTCTAGTATGAAACATATGAGGTCCCCAATGAGTATACTGTCTCCTTGAGTCAGCTGCAACAAAATTACTTCAGATTCGCTTACGTGTAAATGCATACTGTCCTGGTCCTGTTTTTCGTATAACGCTCGAGCAGGAACTACTTCGCAACTTCATCATTCTTCATTGCACGTAGCTCTCCGTGTCTCATACGGTCGCGGTAATCTGCAAACGGCCACCCCTCCATTCGTAAAGCCTTTTCATGAAAAAATACACAAAAACTGGTGCCACCGGCACGCGCTTCATTTCAATTCTTGTACTGCCTGCAGCGAGCTCCTGGTATAAAACCATCTATCATACGGGGCGCCATATCTTCGCAACGGGCACTGTTCCTTCTACATTTTTTCCATTTCTTGATTGGTGGGAGGTTGTGCTTTCTAGCTAAGAATAGTGAGGTATTAAACGAGACGAAGTAAATAAGATACGAACCAGTGGAACAATTAATCACGTCGCCTTGGTTCCCGTGAATGCGTCTTCATCATTTACACGTTGTGATACGTCGCAAGCACTACAGAATCGGCTGCCGGTGCTAGATGTCCCCTGACCAAGGTTGTCGCTTCGTCCATACTAATGTTTACGGCAAAGACGTCCATGTAATCTTTTTTGATCGTAAGAATGTCGGGCAACGTTCGGTAGAGTTTTCCACTGTATTCATTTGAGGAGCGCTGTTGGGAAAGGTTTGTTGTAGATTACCTGGCATTCATTTAAAGAGCGTTCACCCGAGGAGCGGTAAACGAGTGTTGTTACATTCCGCAGCCGTTTTAATGTGCTCAAGTATACAACTCAAGATCTTGTGCTCAGAGGGAGGTACAACTTTAGTTCCTGGGTTACCATATACAGTTAGGAAAGACGAAAAAAAAAAAAAAACAAGCGGTTATTTGTAGAAGTTCTGTACACCATAGTAACCCGAAGGTGGCGGGGTCAATTCATCGCATGTAGGCGCGGCTACATTTTGATGGAGGTGAAATTCTAGAAGGTCGCGTAATGTGCGATTTAAATGCACGTCACCTTTTTCACACACACACACACGCACACACACACACACACACACACACACACACACACACACGCACACACACACACACGCACACACACGCACACACACACACACACACACACACACACACATATATATATATATATATATATGAAATAGATGATCAGAGTTTCTTCCGGCTACCGTAATAAAAGTTATAAACTTCGAGAATAGTGCAGTATAGGAAACAAAACAATAAATATTTATTTAATCCTAACAGTTTCGGCTGGTGGACCAGCCTTCTTCGGAGGATGTAAGTATATATATATATATATATATATATATATATATATATATATATATATATATATATATATATATATATATATATATATATATATATATATATATATTCCAGGAATGCAAAAGACTGCCGCCTGCCGCTACCTTTTTCCCTGCCAAATTCCCTGCCAAAGAGGAGCTGGCTTCGTCCGCCCTGAAACAAGCATTGAGAGGCGGTACAGTATGCCTACATAGATTCATTTTACTCTTTTTTGCTTTGGCTTGAACGGATGACACATGAAAAAATTTACAAACGTGCTCAAATCGCACAGTTTGATCGAGAAATGATTGGAATGACATCCTCCTCGGTTCGCGAGCGGCGCGCGTTTGCCGATAGCAGCTTTGTTGAGAATGAATGAATGAATGAATGTGACCTTTATAAAGGAAAGAACGACTTTTGGCAGCCGCAGTGGATGAGGTGGAACAAGAGCAAGGGACATGAAAGATGAGAAGCACCTTCACATAACGCCTTCGCGCTAGTCAGACGATCGACCTCGCCTATACACCACTCGAAACAGGCCATATTGACAACCGTATATATATATATCGCAGGAGCTTGCAGTTAGCTAACTAAACTCCGTAGAGCGGTCATGTGGGCGTGTAGCAGATGCTGAATGTGCTGTCTGCCTTTTGAGAATGTTGCGCATGTCCAAAGCAGGTGTGCTAAACCTATTCGGCACGGCGTCTGACAGTGTGGGCATTGCAAGAAGTATTGTCACACGAAGGTCGGTTAGCCTGCTGCCATTAGTCTAGTATGTGTCGTGTGTATTCACAGTTGACTATAACTTTCGTCAAAAAATTTCTTGCTGACGTGTAAACCTACCTATGTAATTCAACTTGTATCCTCTAAATCATCTGGTGAAGACGGTTACCTCGTCTGGATGTATCGGCAAAGGACACAGTTAGATCTATAGGCAAACTTCCAAGGGTGCATGCAGGGTTTCTTTTAACGATTACACTTGTCCCTGCGCTGTATTTTTTAAAATTATGCATATTTTTTGCACCAGATACCGGGGAGGTTGGGGCACTTTTTGTTGTGGTGCGCAGTGAAAGTAATCATTTGCATGTTCTCAGAAAAGTGAATGTTTTGCTGGTATTTTGCGAATAAAGCTCCGTTGATTTTTTTTGTTCTTGTTTCAAGAAACGTGGAAAAAAATGATCAAATAAAAGACTTGACAATTTAGCATTTTTGGTCTGAGCGATTTTTTCGACCCTCCAGCATGCATGCATCTCGAATGTTTTGTGATGTATTAATGAAGAGCTTCTCCAATTGCTTTCACTGCAATTCAATCGCATTTCGCCGGAATGTATTTGCTTAATATTTCGAAATTCAGCGTTTGTTTCAGCGCACGCACGCACGCACACACGCGCGCGCGTGCGTGCGTGCGTGTGTGTGTGTGTGTGTGTGTGTGTGTGTGTGTGTGTGTGTGTGTGTGTGTGTGTGTGTGTGTCCTCGTCAGTCGTTTTACTTCCCTCTCTTATTCCTCTTTATCTCATCTTAACTTCTTTTCCCCTCCCTTCTCCCGAACGAGTAAACAGTTGCATTGCCCCTCCACACAGTGGTTGCAAGCTTGTTCTTTCACTCTTTTCCCTATTTCTTTGTGTATGTATGCAAACCTAGAAAATAATTAAAATTTGGGGAACCCTTAAGCTTCGACTTCAAGAGTTGAATGCGATAGCGAAATCCGGCCCCTAGTGCACCCTTCAAGTGCTAAGTGCATACTAATTCATATGTTTTGTTACATACACACGCACGCAAACAAACACGCACACAGTAGATTGCACCAGCGCATGATATTATCGCCAAATGGGCTCGTTTTTGTCGTGACACCTGTCAGACAAAATGCGTTAAAGGGGCCCTGAAACACTTTTTCAAGTAACCATGAAATGACTTCACTAGAAGAGCTTATTGCCTCACGAATTGAACGCCGCGAAAATTTTAAGAATCAGTGCAGTGCGAGTGGAGTTACAAAGGTATGTCGCATGCTGCAATTGCATTTTCTCTTCTCTCGTCCCGAAGAACGCGCTGGAAGCTAAGCAGGGAGGGGTGGCAGGGCAAATAAACTACCGCGCCTCGTGACCTTGAGCACCTTTTTTCTCTTCAAATGCGCGGCCTTTGCAGTGTGGTCACGCTCGCACACGTGGGCAATAAACGGCCTCTCGCGGCTATCTTGGTAACTTGATTTTTCGGTCACAGACGCACAGACAATTTTTTGCTCACAACCGTTGGGGCCGACGCCGGCAGTGGGTTTTCTGTGACACGAGCTCTTTAACGCTATCGTGTTAATAAATAAATATTAAATAATACAAGTTGCTCGTCAGTTTCGTATCACGAGCGGTGTTTCACGCACATTATTCGTACGCGCAACTTCTCACCCAGATGCATCCACATGAAAACAACGTCGCTTTGGAGACTGCCGATGATAAGCATTCGCTGTCAGGCATAGGCACTATTACACTGTGCTACATTCAAGCTGAAGCATCTAATACTCTACGATTTCTCGCATATCAACCGTTGTCTCAAGACCCGCAATGGCCGCTACCGAAGCGTGCACATTGAGCCTAAGAGGTCGTCAGACATCTCCAGAGGCGCGACCTCAATTTCTTTTTCCCACCGAAGTCCACGCCGACGTCGACCGTTCCTGCCACTGCATGCGGAGGTCTCCTCCGTCTTGAACTGGCAGCGGTAGGCCGTGTCGAATCGATCACATACCGCGTCCAAATCAACTCGTCTCTCGTCTCCGGCTGTTTCTGAGGCCCCGCCGAGTACATGCACTGTGGGCGGCGCGAACCCTTTTTATGGTTGGTGAGCTGCGTATTACCATGCGCGCGAATCGCATTAAACCAGATAGACGTATGAACGATCTATGCCAGCCCGGAACAACCTCGGTTAATGTATGAGATTACCGATCACTTTTCACTCGGAATGGCTGTGAGATCGGTTCCTTTTCCTGGAACTGGATGACCGCAGGTCGGGCGAAAATGAAATCCCGTCGCTCGCAGCGCCACTTGAATGCGTTTTAATTTGTATGCGCCAATTTTCATACAAGGGGCTCGCAATGGCGATCCGGTTACAGGATGCTATCACAATCAAACACTGCTAGACGTTTACCTCCAGGGTGCTACGACTCGAAATGATTACGGAAGCTGTTGATCCGCCTTTAGCTGCAGCAGTGATAGAGTGGTTATGGCACTCGGATGCTGACCTTACAAAGAGGGAAGCTTGAGCCCGGTGGTAGCGTTTCGATGGGGGCAAAATGCTCGTAGGTTGTGTTCTTAAACTGAAGAGCCCGTTAAAGAACACCAGGAGGTCGAAATTCTCGATGCCATGACAGCGTCCCTCGTGTATCCTGTCATGGTTCAGAGGCGTTAAGCTCCTGCCAATATTATGAAAGAAAACAAATAATAACGCCAAGATTCAAATGCTTTCACCTGATACTGTCCGCGGTAACGCTGAGTGACGACTTACAGTATACTCACTATAGGCACGCCTATTTTTTCACAATACAATAATTTTTGCCAACATTAAATGTGCTTGCCAATTTCGCTGATAACAATAATTTTGTCCCGCTTTGCGTGTCTTCATTTTGTTAATTGGTCCTTCGTTTGTTTCATTTCGTTGCAGGCTTGATTACTTCCTTCTAATGGGCCGCCTCATCGCGCGCGACCGAGTTCGTTTCAGCCCCGGTTCACGGCATACACACCTCGAGGTGCTTTCGTGATTCGACAATGTCGAGACAGCAAGACGCTTTGGATATCGGCTCTCACATTGTAACGACTTGGTTTCTTCACTGCCGACGCTTTGGTTCAAGGCGTATCCGGCAGCAACGGTAGCAGATCGTGCCCGTCTCGAGGCCACGACAGTGCCAGCCCTAAAATCTCGGTCGAGCAGCGCAATGATTGCGTAGGAGCCGACAAATACGTTCCGCTGTCACGTTCTGGACAACGGGACCCGCTTATAAGCGGGAATCGCTCGCAGCCGACAGAGCGCCCTCAATGCCCGTAACGTTCCTTTGTTCTTGTCTATCACGCAACGCTGCCACACAGGAGTTGCGCCATATTTTTCTAATTTTTGTTTTGATTTATACTTCCCCTTCATGCGAGCTTCTGTAGAGAGGAATGAATAAGCTCAGATCAAGCGAGACGTTGCCGGTGGTGATAGAATGAAGGTTAATTACTCGTTTCCCAGGTGGTCATAACCGATTATTCCGAGATTAAGAAAAGGGCTTAAGGCGCTAAGCGGATGAGTGGTGTTTTTAGCGTGGCGCTCTCAGTCTATACAGCGCCAGAATGTCAGGTCATTGGCGCTTCACCGCTTGCGATGCATGTACCCGGAGCAGGAAAGTGTCAACCATCTTATGCAGCTGACGTGTTTCGGTACGCTGATCGATTGAAGACGCTTCCCGGGTCTGTCCTACCAACATTCTGCAATTGGATGGGATGATACTCGATAATGATAAGTTCTGACCTAATCGGATTATACTGCCGTATTTACTGGCACCCTTCCTGCACTGGCTGATGCAGACTGTAATTGCCGTAGTGTTTACTAGCGTTGACTATATACTGGTAAACTTTTGTGTGAATCTGTGTAACGTACTTCATGTGATTTCATACAAGACGTTCTGTCTATTCAATGAACTGTATTCAATGTTGTAATGGCACTGTGACCTTCTTTCTTTCTTTCTTTCTTTCTTTCTTTCTTTCTTTCTTTCTTTCTTTCTTTCTTTCTTTCTTTCTTTCTTTCTTTCTTTAAGCATAAAGCCCTTCAGAACATCTATTTCGTGCACATGCGATACATGATAGCGTGCAACACGCGTGCGACTTTCTAGCATCCACAAGGGTGGGACATTGCACAAGTTGGCAGCAAAGTTTGCAACACTGACTGGGTTGAGATACATTAAAAAAAAGGTGGACACAAAACAAAAGACAACGGGATGAGCGCTATTAGGCCTGCTGTCTTTTGGCCAATATGAGCGGTATATTTGTTAATTTCTGACGATTTTGTGTTTGTTAACACGAATCAGGGTTCGAAGGTAGCATGCGTAAGGACCTCTTATTGCAGCTCGTGATCGCATTAGATAATTGGCCGTTCATGACGAACAAGAGAGTCTAATAGTGTGTTGTCGGGAGAAATTTTAAGAAGAGATGGCAGCCTGAGAGAGGAGACCTACATAGTAAAGTGCATTTATTTATTTTGTGTTTTAAGAAATACACAATGAAACATGCCCCCAGTCTCCATGCAAATAGACAGAAGACATTAACGCCAAACGTGGGCATACCTTTGATTTAAGTGGTGTGGTGTTTTATCAAGCTCCTGATACTTTACAAACCTCGTTTAAAAAGGAAACAAGAGTTTCCTGGCGAGGCTGACCCAATGCCTCGTTGATTCATTGGAACACGACGCTAATCTGATGAAATCGCTAACGCTAAATGCCTAAAAACAAAACTTGGTGCCGGAAAAATAATTATCGCGTGTAGTTGCGAGTACTTCTGTGCTTCAATGTCACTTTTCAAGTTCGGTGGCATCTAAATCTCAGCAGCTTAGTTTCCACACCATCGCTATGACAAGGCATCTTGAAATAAATGAGGTGGTCAGAATGATTTGCGCCTGTAAAGTGATCAGCTATCTTTCAGTAAGGTAACTGTTATGGTGCTTTGGTGAGGCATGATGAGAACTAAATATTGTGCACAATATGATTGTTGCAATGTTATAATGAGGGTTATAAATATTAAGATTACTCATCAAATGCGAACAGTGGCTGACGTCCCGCGCCGACAGCGGTGCATGATCACCATAAGTGACGCAAAAAATTATTACGCGATTATGTCACCATTACATGTCATTACGCCGCAGATTGCCATAATTTGTGACGTTACGTAATGACGTCGTCACTCGACATCGTCGCTTGTTCAAAGGACGGCTGATCATGGAGGCCACTCAAAACCAGGCGAAGTGCCTCAGACCTCAGAGGCAATGCATAAACTACGTGAGGTGCGGAAAGCTTTCAGGCTGAGTCAATGTAATCAACTAAAAAAATTCGGCAGATCCCACGTATTTGGGAATCGACGTTATGCGAAGCATGTGGACGGAAGGTGACCACGTTGCAATTATTTTAATGAGCGACAAATCATTAAATGACGCTAAATATATGTACCAACGCCGCATGTACAGAAATATGTTGAAGAGTTGATTGATTGATATGTGGCGTTTAACGTCCCAAGACCCCCATATGTTTATGAGAGACGCCGTTGTGGAGGTCTTCGGAAATTTCGACCACCTGGGGTTCTTTAACGTGCACCCAAGTCTGAGCACATGGGCCTACAACATTTCCACCTCCATCGGAAATGCAGCCGCCGCAGCCGGGATTCGAACCCGCGACCTGCGGGTCAGCAGCATATGTTGAAGAGTTGCAGATGTTTACATAACTAGTTGTTTGCACTTGCACAACGATGTCAACTGGAACATGCGTATTAGCAACACCAGAAGCTGATATAAAGCGCTGATGCTCGCGAGCATGCTAGCCCTGGACACTGCTACATAGATCAACTTCAGCGCATGGCACCCTACCACAATTGACGTTAACCCGACGTGACGGCTGTATCAAAGGAGTACATATGTAATGTTTATAAATTGGGTAGGCAGCACTGCAACTGCTATTAACGTTTCACGAAGATTAGCGTCTATTTGAAAAGTAGTTCCGAGACCTGGCGTAGCTCTGTGATAAAATGCTTCATTGCCACGCACAATGCTTTGGTTTGATTCCATCTGGAACCTTGACATTTATTCTTTGTATTCGTCTGGTCAACGCTACCGATGTCAGGTATTTCGTAACGCTAGCACGTTATAATTACCCATGTGTGTTTTCGTCGTTCCTGGGTAGATACTAAGTGTCAATCACTAGTGGCACGTACCCGCATACCAGCGGCACATACCCGCCCGAGGGTATGTGCCACTGTCTGGCGGGAAGTGTTTGATGACGTACGCGACGGGATTGTGGCATTATTCATGTCTTGATCAGTGCATCATACTCGTCGAACCATCTTACCCTCCCATGCTAATCTTGGTTCTTGGCAAGTTAAGGGGGTGACAAACGAGAGCACCCACACGTAATCGGATAGATAGATAGATAGATAGATAGATAGATAGATAGATAGATAGATAGATAGATAGATAGATATATAGATAGATAGATAGATAGATAGATAGATAGATAGATAGATAGATAGATAGATAGATAGATAGATAGATAGATAGATAGATAGATAGATAGATAGATAGATAGATAGATAGATAGATAGATACGTTCAAAGTCGCCAAAGTTCACTAAAAATGCTTCGCATTTAAAAGGCTTTCACCGTTGAATCACCTGCGATGAACGGATAAGAGAGCCCGTAAATTTTTATTTATTTTTTGTTTGCTCTGAATCAGCGCTAATGACTTTCAAGCCTCTTCACTCTCCTGGTCTTCTCATTTTTTACTTTTTATATATTTCCTTTCTTCATACACTCCTTGACCCTTCTAGCACCTCCTCTCCTTCTCGCCCTACACCATCAATCGTACTTTCTTGTTGCCGTGAGGTCTCTGTAGTATGCAACTGGAGCATTAAGTATGACTAGATCATTTATCAATTGATTATGAGGTGACATGCTTGAAGAAAGGCAAATTGCTTTGCACACAGACGATGAGAACAAGTAAAAAAAGAATCTAATTTATGCTGACGTGTCGAATTGAGAAATGATTTTGTCGTCATCACGACTGCAAATGCTTGCTCCAGTGATATTGCTTGTTTGTCGACCTTTCTTTTTATTGACACTCCATGTTTCCTTGAAGATTTATCTAGTTTATGTTTATTACCCGCAGGCGGGAATCTGTAGCTCTATTTCCCAGGCTCTTCTACTAAAGCGCTAAATATCAGTAAATAGGAATGCATCTATTCGGAGTACAGGCTAATGCGGGGTGGTCGCCTCCAGGGATTGCAGTCGGGCAATGAATAAATTATGTGTTTCATTTTCTTTCATTAACTGGCGTTCTTGCCTTGTTGTTCTGCTGTATTTTGCGGTGGGTGATCAGTGTCGTAGCATTGTTAAGTAAATTAGGTGCGGCCATGAATGGAACACGTTCATTCAATCTGTGCGGGTGTTGCTTTATTGAGGAACTCGAGAGAAGGCATTTGGCACACTTCAGCCGTAATCAAGTTATTCTAAGCCTTTATTCTTTGATATATTGGCTCTGCTCAGTTGCGCCTTCTGTTCACGTTTGGATTACCTTAAATATATAAATGCGAAGCATTTCTTTGCGAACTGCAGAGACGTTCAGCTCATCTCTATTAGTCTATCTAGCTGCCAACTTCTGGGTGTTTTTGTGATCACCCAATTAACTTAGGGTGAACCAAAATAATATAGGAGGGTAAGATGGTTTGACGGATATGACTCGATGTTCATGTCATGAAGAATGTGACAATCCCATCGCGTACCTCACCAAACCCTTTCAGCCAGACACGTGTGACACGTACCTCTATACCACGCATGGGCATGTGCCAGAGGTGAGTGACAGTTTATGCTTATCCTAGAACGGCGAGAACACACACGGGTAATTCAGATGCGATAGCGTTAAGAAAAAAAAAACCGGAAATCGGCAGCGTTGACCCGACGAAGGCGATTGTAGCGAGAGAGGAAGACGGGACGGCGGCCAACGTGGTCGTGTAGCTCTCTCGCCACTTTATTCCACGCCTGAAGCGGAGCCACGTGGCTTTCCACGTCCGACACACCAAGTGCGCTAGCTTGTTCTAATCCTCGCGCAGCTCGAGCTAGCATCAGCTGCGCGAGAGGCGCGGCGCGGTGATGAAGAAAATGATGATGGCGATGGTGGCACAACACGATCAATAAACATCAGGACGCCAGTGGGAATCGCACCCAAATATTATGTGATGGAATTAGGTATCCTGGCCCTGGGCCACGCCAGGTCTCGATGGTGATAAGAAATATATACTAGTCAGGAGTAACATTGGTAAAACGTCAATCATGGTTGCGATGCCGGCTATCCAATTTTATAAACGTTACACATGTAACATTTAGGATCCAGCCGTCTCATCGAACTAATGTTAATAGTTGTTAACTGCCATCCAGTTGATTTATGTAGCAGTGGGCCAGGGCTACCATCGAACGCTACATATCAGCTTACTGCTTGCGGTTTTGCTACTCATGCTGCTGTTGGTATTGTTACGCAAATGTGAACAATTGGCTATATGAAACATGCGACTTTTCAACATGTCTGTGCGTACAAAATTTTTACATATCTTTAGCGTCGTTTTGTAACGTGTCGCTAAATTAAGTACAACAAAGTCGCATTCCCTCCATATGCTTCGCATAATGTATATTCCCAAGGTTTGTGGCATCTGCCAACTTTTAGGGGCGGAGCTGCCAACTTTTAGGGCGAAGGTGCACTGTGGCCCAACGCTCGCTAAACCTTTCTAAACCAAGGAGGTTATGCCCAGCGAGTATAACGTAGCAACCCTTTTTTGTCAGTGCATAATGTGCATGCCAATGGCTGCTAATGGGGAATGAGAGACAGGAGAATTCGGCTTTTAGTTAAAGCGCACGCTGCGAATTTTTTATTGTTCAACAACGCACAGGAGAAATCTCCCAGCGGCCCCACCTTGCAGGTCAAAACGTATAAGACTGGTTATGCACTACGACGAGGGACGAACGGGTGCCGCTTCAAAAAGCTTTGCCACTAAACAAAGACAGCATATCCACGGGAAGAATGATGGAGAATGGGGTAAACTGGTCCGCACGTCGCTGCATCGCGCCGCTTCGGCTTCCTGTCGTCGTACAGCAGTGTCCTCGCAGCGCGCTTCTTCCTCACACGCCCGCACGTCGGGATCCCTTCTTCGAGCGCGAGCCGCCGCCACCTTGTGCGCACGACGCTCAGCAGCCTAGTCCATCCTCCGTCGCTGAGCCTCATAATGCGCGCGCGCGCCAAGACGGCGCTTTCATTGCACTATAGAGCCCCCTCTGCCGCATGGTGCCGCTGAGAGAGATAGAGGTTCAGGAAAGGAAAAGACGCAACTTCTGCAGCCCTAATTGGGAGCACGGCTCAGCGCCTGTAGGGGGCGGAGGGCATTAAAGGTGTGAGGACGAGAGAAGAAGAGAAATGGCATCCATGACCAAGGACTTGGCAGGCGGCTTCTATATCCGGTTTTATAGTCCAGTATTCTCAAGGAAGTGAAGAACCGCCTTGAAGACCTAGGAGTGGTGCCGTGCAGGAAAGAGAAGGTCCCTCTGTGTAGCCACGGGCAGACCGTGGCGACAGAGTGCGGCGAGCAAGACGCCACGTTGTGTGCGAAGCGCAGGGCAAACACACAACACGTGCTTGATGGTTTCATCTGCCCCGCACGCAATACACGAAGGGGACGAGGCTCTGCCAAGCCGATGACGCCGGGCCACAGGTCAGGAGTAGCCGATGCCTAAGCGAAATAGCAGGAACCTCTCCCTCCTGGTGAAACTTCGGTCCGGCAGCCGGGCTGTTGCTCCCTCCTCACATTGAGGAGGCAGCAACAGACTCCTCATTGTGAGCCTCCAAAAGTCTGAGACGACCACGGTACGGCACACAGGGACTGCGGAGTGATATGCTTCTTTCGCCAGGGCGTCAGCCTGCTCGTTTCCCTAGATTTCCACATGAGAAGGGACCCAGTGCACAGAAACATCAACTCCACTGGCAAGAAGGGCATGCATTTCGGTGACGAGCCCCTGCGTTACGAAGCCTGCCCATTCCGGCTTTTCCAAGGCCAGCAACGCAGCTCTTGAGTCGCACGCTACAGCTACGGGGCACGTTGGAGGGTTTGCTGCCAGGAGGTCAACTGCCAGGTGGATACCGGACGTCTCTGCAGCGCTAGAGCAAGCCGCAAAAGGCAGATGGCAGAAGGCCATCAAGGGCTAGCATAACGCAGGAAGCTGTGGCTAAGCCTGTTTCTAGGATGACGGAGCCTTCCATGTACGCAATAAGCCTTCCAGCCAGCTCTTCCTTTATCTTGGAGGCAGATGCCTGCTTGAGTGCGCAAATGGGTGAGCGACGCTTGTAGAGCGCTCCCAGACCATTGTTGATAGCAAGTGGTTGTTCTGTTGGCGGGGGAATAGGGACGGCTGGAGGCACCGGTCCCGCAGCTGCTTGATAGATCTGCAGCCGCTCGCCCATCCGAGGTGCCACCGAAGAACACGCGATCGTAGTCACGCGATAATCTCCTTCCGTACGTGTGACGTCATTCTTCCTTTCCTACTAGTGACGCCCTCTAGTGTCGTATCATTTGCATTTTTCAGCGTATAGTACAAGTACCGCCCTCTATGGCCGATTCAAGAACTAACGAGAGGCGGTTACGACGGGGACGCTCGGGCGACGCCATAAGGAGCTTTGCCTTTCAAAAAAATTGCCCGCAGCTTCCTTCGGGGGAACACTGAGGAGGATGCGGAGCATATATTTGGTTAACGGGGTGTTAAAGTGCGACTTACTTGGGTCGATGGCTAAATTGGTTAACGTGGTTGTGAAATGGGGTGTTAAATTGCGACTTACCTGGGTCGATGGCTAAATTGGTTAACGTGGTTGTAGGAGGGGGTGTTAAATGAGTGAACACGTACACACGTATGCGAAAGGGCGGCGCTGGTCGAAGGGACATCGATCATTGTGTTTGTGGATTCGTTGGAATTCATTTCACCGCGACCTTGGACGTCGACGCGCCGTACAAACCAACCGACGAGCGGCAACTGAGCGAGCGAGCGCCGACCTTGAGTATATATACAGCGCAACGGCGCATGCACTGTCAGCTGTCGAATGTTCGAGAAGGGGGAGAAGCGCAACGGCGCATGCGCGCGCGTCAGCTGCCGATGTTCTCGAAGCGCGACGGCGCATGCGCGCGCGTCAGCTGCCGATGTTCTCGAAGCGTGACGGCGCATGCGCGTTACATTATACAGCTAGCGAATGTTCGTGAAGAGGAGAAGCGCACGCGGTGTGTAGAGGAGGAAGGGTGCACAGATGGTGGAGGAGTGAAGCGCGCGCGGTGTGTAGAGGAGGAAGGGATGCACAGATGGTGGAAGAAGGAGGAGGAAGCTTGCGGACGGCGCCGCACTACAAGCCTCGAGTATTAGATGCTCCGCATCTAAAAGTCAAAGTACCTTACGTGCCCGCCTTAATCGACGCCGCTGACGTGGGACGCTGGACAGTTTTCGCGTTGGATGAGTTCGCCTTGTCCTCTCATGCTCACTGCATCATATTTTATACGTTAATTTAATGTATCAATATACATCATAAGCCTGTCAAAGCTTTATTGGAAAAAGCAGTTATGGTATGTTGCAATGAACTTACGCACATTTAATGAAAATAAATATTCGGTAATTAAACTGACAAGAACGTGGCTCAAATATAATTTTAATCCTTTTTTAATAAAATAAACTCTGCCAATAGGGGGAAATGGTCGGGCCATAATTTTTCTGAAGCTCTGAATGATTGTGGACATTACCACTATATTATACTAGCTTCGAAGGTTCTCGGTATGTATTGTGCCTATAACCGTTCTCTTTCATTCAATAGCCGCATGTTGTCCGCCTTGTTAGAACAGCTACTGGGGTGCACTGCTACTGAACCGAATGTGGTGGGTTCAATCCCGGCTGTGGCGTCGCATGTCGATGGAGACGGAATGGTAGATGCCCCTGTACTGTGCGATGTCAGCGCACGATAAAGAACACCAGACAGTCTAAATTTCCGGAGCCCTCCACTACGGCGTCTTCCATAATGATATGGTAATTTCAGGACGTCAAACCTCAGATATTATTGTTACGTATAGCTGCACGTTGCAATGACGCCCCACAATACAACCGCAGGTAGCTTTGGCCGCAGCATCTATCCTGGCAAAGAGGTCACCGAACGTGGAATAATGACGTCGCTAAAGGTACGCAGTGCATACACCTCAGTTAAGCGTGCACATTCACGGTGTCTAATACTGACGAATAACTGACTGCCTTCGGGGTGCATCACACCGTCACCACAGAACTGTGCGGCAAATATTGAAGGTCGTTGCCGACGGCGGACCAGGAGGGGCGACTTCTGTACTATTTTGTTCCGCCCGGCGAAGACGTATTACGTCACGGTGATTGATGCATGATGGAGAGATGCAGAGGAGCCTCGCGGAAACGTATTCGATCTATCGCTTGCGCTGGCGATTATGCGTGGCTTTCCGCCGATGGCATTCCTCGGCGAAATGAGAGACGGCGCCGTCGCCTTGCACGGCCTTGAACTGGAGGATTCTGGAACAACCAGTGCAACAGAGAAGACAAACGTTTGTTTTTAGTGACGCCTTGTTCTCGTAGCAACTCTTTTACTTGTTGCTAAAGCGCATCTCACTTTGAACATGAAGGAACAGGACTATAACGAAAGAAATGACCTGCAACAGGGGGAACGCGAGACTTCCAACTTGTGTTTAGTTCATAAATCTACAGCCCATGATATGGCTCAGAAACAAAACTCCACATTAGCAGTATCACATTGTAATACGCCGACTTGCCCAATATAAAGTACTGACCAGTTTTATGCGTTAGTGATTATAAAGGCACTTCTGAATAGGTGCTTGTCGTCGCCCCAGGGATGAAGAGTGCGGCAGACGATGGGCGAGGCCATAGCTCGCTTTTTGAACAGTTATGCTATTGAATTCACGATTTTTTGTTGCTGACTATGGGGCGGAATACAGGATAATACCTGTCCTTTGATCCGTGTATTGTCCTCATCTCGTCATCCACAGAGCAACAAAAAACCATGAACCACTGCCACCTATAGATCAATTCGTTGCTCTGCTTCTTGAACTCGAGTGACTTTCTTATATATCAATTATTCATTGCTTTTTTACAGTCACTGTACACCTAAGAAGGGCCGACAAAGCAAAAAAAAAAAACATTATATAAACAAATCAGCGAGTGTATTTGAGAAGATTACCCGCCGATCACCGATCAACACTAACTCATTTTATAAACAGCACTGTCTGTGAACTGTATTCAGCGTGAACTGATTAAAGGCTGATATATCAGGTCTCCCATGGAAATCAGTTTATTTACTTATTTAATAGTTTATTTATTTATTTGCGTATTTATTTTTAGTTTGCTTGATTGTTCATTCGTGACGTGCAGAGCTTACCCATTTGCGGGACTGTAAATTCAGTACTTTTCCCCAGAAAGCTAATCTAAATCATAGTTTACCATCAGAAGTACATAAAATAAGTAGTTCATGCTTAATAACTTTTGGGATTTACGTCCACAAAGATAGAAAGAAAGAAGAAGAAAGGCAGTGAGGTGAACCAGACTAGTGTGGTTTGCTACCCTGCACTACACGGGGCCGTCCGCATTCTGAGACAACGATATAATTAGGCGGGATGCAGTAGTGGAAGGCTCCGAAAATTTTTATTATCTGGTGTTACCTAACATAGGTAGGTCATGGATTAAACGATGTAAATGTCACTGCAACAATTTCATTTGTAGTGTCACCATCGCTACCATATACATTCATCGTCGTTTCACTTGCCTCGCGCAGCTCGTCTCTCGCAGCTCATGCTACATGACTCGAGGTGTGAGCCAGAAAAAAAAAAAAACAAGCTCACGTTCCTGGCGGACTCGATGTGGCACCCGCACCACCGACCCCACCGGACGTTTACAACAATGTTTCATCATCACGTGCCTCTTCCTTCTGCGTTTTTTTCCCTTGGGATATGGTGTGGCACTTTTTCATGTTTCTCATGTGAAGCCATAATGCGATGTCTGACCGGTGGCTGTCTTTTAACGCAAACAGCTCCTCCCATATTTGTGTCTATAAAAACAAAAATTGTTTCGTCAAATTGTGATTGGTCGTTTATATGCGCTGAAGTTCATTATGGATTGATGACGGTTAAAGCAATAGTGACCAAATTCACAAAACTCCTCTTTAATATACTTTCTCTTTATATACTTTCTCGGACACATGCTTGCAGCCTTCGCTGAGGATACGCCCAGCGTTAGGATAGAACGAATTCTCTGCTGCGAACATTTACAGCATAATAACCAGTGTCAGAGTGCGTCAAACATAAGTCACAAAACAGGCCCAAAGTAATGAGAGGTGCCTCAGGGTTATCGCCCCCCCCCCCCCAAATTAGGATAATTCAGAGGCGGGGGGTGTTTTGGCATGCATAAATATTCAACGTATGTCAGGGCCTTCAACAAGTTCCCAGCCCCAACTCCGAAAAAAATTTTTGGAAACGAGCCTACCACAAACGCATATATTTGTGTCTTTTTCGATCGAAAGATCAGTTGAAAGGCAGTGCTTATTCTTGTTTTAAGCTTCATGTACACTTCATTTCAATTTTTTGCAGTTTTGTGCTTTGTTTTATGATTGCAAAAACAGCAGTATTTTTTTTTTCTGATGAATGCAAAGCTTTTGCCAATCACGCGACGTTCACAGCCTTTCAGAGAACAGTGTGCGCATTTATGCAACACATTTGTTTCACATTTCTTACTCTGTCTCTCCTCTCGTTCTCGTGTTCAAAGAACTGGAGCTGTTGTCTTCACGTCTGCATAGTATATTACGCACGCAGGCGAGTCTTCTTACGCCCAAATTCCTAAATTTAGTGTTTGTTTTTGTTTGTTTCTGTGTTTCAGCGTACCGCCGTGACTCCGTTTATACAGACTACGGGGACGTGGAAAATCCTGTCTTGCAGGAGGTCCGCCCCTGTGCGCCCCTTTAGGCCCCACGCATGTCGCGTACGCAGCCTGAACGCACTTGCTTTTACCGCCCTGCTGGCGCTCATAATCTATCTACCTACCTCTCAGCAATCTTTCCTCACCCGCTATTCGCAATTCATTCAAGTAATGAAATTTCTCGGTACCGTGCCTAACGCACCCTGCCCATAAATTGCGCTCAGCGATATCTGGAGCACGGACGGAGACATCTACGCACGCACGCAAGGACCACCAGCTGGTTCGAGGCGTGTTCTGGGCATTTATAGAAGCGAAGCAGCCCAGCGACTTTGCTAAATGGCGCCATAACTCTGCTGTACTGGCCCGTGCCATAGATATAGTTAGCCTGTTTTCTGCACCACTCGACTATGGCTCCGATTACTCTGCTGTTTCTTTTTTACTCTCCACTGAGAAAACGCAGCTCTTATCAGACTTTAGTTGAGTATAGCGAGGTCTAGAATCGGCGCATCAATAGATGATGCAAGCGCGTTCACTGTGAAGTCGTGTGTTCTGTGACTCCTGGAGCTTGAGAGACCAGCTGCGTGCATACGCACACGTGCAGAAACTTGAGACAGAGGTTGTATAGGTTCGTATGATGGGCGCGATTAACCCATATTCCTCTATACATCACGTTGAAAAAATAGGGTGTGAGCATAAAAGTGTGGACGAATGAGCAATGCTGGTGAGACAAATGTTTCGATTAGTTCATTCCTAAAGGCGGAAACGAAGTTCGCAATGATGGATCCACCTTGTCGAAACGCCGGTATAAGTGAACGCCTTTTTTCACCGATTGCAGTCTATCTACGCCACAACATAATGCAGATAAATTGTGAAAATATACCGACAATTCATTCATTCACCAAAGCTTGAGCACATTTTTTTTCGGCGTGTTACGAACTATCTGGATACTTACCAACTCCACTTTCTGTCATGAGTCGGAGCTTTCTTTGTCTATGTGACAAGTGACCAGTATTGGCCCTTAATCTACGATACCACTAAACTTTGAGAGAGCTATCACTATTCATAATGACAAAGGGTGAAAGACACCTCTTACACCCCTCAACATCTTTCAAATTCTTGGGTACGCCGACACCACGAAGAATCATCTCAGTTACATCTATTTAATCAGGCCGGTAGATGGAAAAAAAGTGCTATTTTTCTACCACTTTTCTTGGGGCACGTTTCAGCGCATGTATACGACTTGCTTTGTCCGACCTCGCTTTCGCTTTCAAGTTTTCTTCTTGCCTCCCTTAAGTCGTTACTCGGCGAAAGAAAGGCCGCAGAGCTGGGAGCATGCTGAACACTGAGGACGCTGTGACCGCTACATCGGCTTAATGGCCTTGATACAATAGGTATCCCTCATGCTGCTGCTGTTGCCGCAGACACCGTCACCGCTCAGTGTACCACTGTTTCGCCTTGAGCTCATTCTACCCAGTCTGCTATCTTTGTTTTTCGTTATGTTTCCTTTTATCTTCCTTTTCAGCGCCGTAACGTCGTCACGAGTAGCACTTCCAATTTCGTCGCAGCTCGCTGAGATGCACGTGCACTCCGGCACCTTAGGCGATGCTAACTCCAGGATTAGAATGACCGTCTCATGCGTCGAAGAGCGCTGTTTGTGGAGGGGACCCGGTCATTGGCCTGTAATGCACGCCGTCTGCCATTTAAGAATGTGGGTCGAGAGTTTGACACGGGACGGGTAATTTGAGAACAATGAGGTTCTTACATGAGCTAGCGAGAATCAGTTTTTCTTTTTCCTTCTTTACACCAGGAAGACTCAACCCCGTACTCAGAAACGCCTCTTGTTTTGAACTTTACTTACCACCGTCTTCAATGCAACACATTTCAAACGTGTTTGTGCTGCATTGAAGGTGATGGAAAGTGAAGTCAAGGAGCGTGTCTGAATACGAGGGTCATTGTTGCCAACCCTATAGCGTTCAAGTTCAGCATTGAGCACTGGGGTACACGGGGCGCTGTATGTCTATAGGACTATGAGCAACGTTTAACTGCCGCATTTTGAAGCAGAACGTTACCAGCTTCCGCGTTTGTCAGAATTACACCAGCTATAGGTATCAAGAAAAACCGAGAAAGGTACCGATCGCACGAATACCTTGCGTCACAAGTACGTCCCTGAGGAGGAAGGAGGAGGAGGAAAGTTTAAGTGGAAGGACAGGAAGGTTAGCCAGTTTTTAGACCGTCTGGCTACCCTGTGCTGGAGAAAGGGGTGAGCGGAATAAAAGATAATAAAAAGAAATGTTGCGAAGAGAGAGCGAGAGAAATTACAAAAAAAAAAGCGACAGAGGAAAGGCAACATTAAAGAGTATAAGACACTAAAGTCTGTCTCTGAGGCCAATTGTCTGCAAAAAGCACAGCGAACATTTCGCTAGATATACTAGTGTGGTACCCTGCTAAACTTGAAGCAAGATATAAAAAGTATTAGAGCGGTTCGCCACTAAGTTAAAACTGCATCATTGTTTCTTTTGTTAACTTTTTGCCAGTAGATTGCGTCAGGCGCCCTTGTTCGTGCGGCATAATTATTCAGCTTTTCCTCTCGATTTTTGTAGCTCTGAAATTTTTGGCGAAACACTCCAGCTCTCTTTGCTCAAGTTCCTGTTGTTCAAAACATAACGGGAGAGAACAGCTCACAAGGGACATTGAAAGTAATAAATACAGATGATAGAATCCAGCTGATTTCTAGTGGCTCTGAAGAAGGCCTTCAAACTGCAAGCAAAAGTGAACTTTGCTCTCCATTTCCTGAAGAGAAATCATATTCCTTCATTCGTAGACTAATGTCTCACGCAAATATACAGACATACACACACAAACGCAAGTGCTTATACGCGTAAGAATGTTATGGCTTTTTATTAGATGCTTCATAAAAGAAACTGTACACATCTTTCATATGAACTAATGCGTTTCCTTGTGCGACAGTTCATTTCCACAGATGAATCAAGGAGTACAGACTGTTCTCGCAGCTTTCTCGGTCTCCTCATACTACAACAAAATGATATGACGCAAAGCACCACCGAATAATCGGCGAAATGAAAGAGCGTTCTTTCCTTTCACTGGGGGTTTGCGTCGTCTAATTTTCTTGTAACATGCACCAACTTGCCTAACAACAAGTTTTAATAAAGTATATTTCCTCATACTACGCAGGCTACGTGAAATTTGATTAAAATGTTCCGGCGTTATCGAATATGTGCATTGAAACGTTTGTGAGTGTGTATTCGGGGAATAAGTTCTGTGAGACCAATTCCAATAAGCGAAGTCGTCCTTTGTAAACAATAATAAATATTTCAGTGACGTGAGCAGCATAGAAATAGCCGCTATCTCGATATTGAAGCAAGTTTCTTCTTTTTCACTCATAGATAACGAAAAGAAGGTGGTAGATTGACATCAAGAAAAGAAAGTTGTGAAAACTGTATGAGAATAAAACGGGTGGTCTCAATGAAAAACGCACGAGCTGCCCTGACTACTTCAAAGCGAAGTCCCTTTCCAGGACTTCGCCGAAGTGGTCTTCTCTTTCTCTTCCTCGGCATGCGAAGTTTCAGCTTTTCTCGCTGGAAGAGCTGACTCGCATATAGAAGGACTTGAAGTCAAGGTGTCACTCACGCGGTTTAGATCAAGACTGTGCTCACGCACTCAATCACTCCTTCTCTGGACAATGAGTGTGGTTCACAAATGGATCTTAGTTGATGTTAATTGAAACTAAGAATTCTGCAACATTGTCTTTCTTTGCGGATCTGAGGAAGCGACGCTTGCTTTGTAGATAATCAATTATTTATATTTATAGACACCTTTTGTTCACAGTTTTTTTTAATTACAAGCAGTTTACGTAGAGTTATGCAAATGTATAGGCTAACTTTAGCTTCATTTATTGAAGTGAAGAAGTATGACTATGTGTGTTGTAGTTAAACCTTTTCGATGTCATACTCGGCTTCCGCAGCTTAGTGCGTGAAGTCCGTAGCTAATGTATGGTTTATGCAATGGAAATGTACACTGTGACGCTGAAGTTAAAACATTAGCATCAGAGTTATTTAGGCATCATATATTCCCCAGTACAAGTATTCTGTGCGATTTCATACTTAAAGAAGTGGCAGCTCTTCGTCATGCTTTCGGCGCATAAGCTTTAATTCATTCATAGTTTTCTAAAGAGTGACAGTAAGAAAAACTCTGAAGAATCACGATCAGATAGCATTGGATGCTGTTTTACCATTCACTCTGATGTTAGCTCTTACTGTACAGTATACTTTTGCTCTGGCACACCTTCATTTTGTGGCAGATGAATGTTTCACTGCACAGGTGAACCATGCCAAACTAAGCATGTGGAACACTTGTGGGCTGAAGTTGTTAGTGCGAAAGTGCGACGATGTATCTCTACACTGTTCAATAAACAGTCATTGCTAGAGTGAACACATATCATTTAAAGAATATCTGACGAGACAGATTAAAAAAAAAAAGCAAACTTCCACTGAAGCGCATGCAGAACAGTTCTGCATACACTTCTCGTCATGACATGGTCAATTCAACGATGGCATCGCGGTATACAGTCGCACATCGAGCGGCGGGCTCGTCCAGTTTTGGTTCAGCACTTGGCTCGGCGAAAAATAAAGATAGCGACGGCACAAACAAACAACACAGAAACTTCTGTTCCTTTCCTTGCATCGTTGGGCGTGTGACACTCTCACTGCACGGCAAATATTTGTTTTTCATTAGAGAGAAGGTGGAGGGCGGTACACGTTTTCACACTTCACTGGAGGGACATCCGCTCTCGGGGTCCAACGAGAGGCCCTCGTTCAGTTTGCATAGCTGGTCCTCGACCGCACCCCCGTTGGCGTTCGCGTATGCGGCGCCACCGTTGTAGTAGCCCGAAAGAGCGTCGGCCGCCGCCAGTTCGCTGGGCGATGGCCCGTACGACACTCGCAGGGGCCTCGCTTGACTGCTCGGTGGCGCCGAAAAGCGATGCACGTGGCTCGAGTAAGGGGGAGGGTGCGTAGGTCGCGGCATCAACGGCGGCTTGGTGGGTTTCGGGTGCGTCGGCGGCGGTGTCGTCGTCGTTGTCGCAGCCTGAGCTGTCGACGACAAGTCACCGTTGCCAGCGGGTGAGGGCGACGGCCGCAGGCCCTCTCCGCACGTTCCGTTGGTCGTGACGGGCGGCGACGGCGAGTGGTTCGGGCTGCTGACCTCTTCCTTCTCCTTCTCTTCGTCCTGAAAGTCTTCTTTCTTGTAGGTCGCCGTGAGGTCCCCGTGGCTCTTGAAATGCCTGACCGCACCCGGAGACGACGCCTGGTCCGCGGGACTCCTGCAGATCCCGCGGTCGCCTCGACTTTCCGCGGTTGGCGACGGTTGTTGATGGTGAACTAGCAGCGTCGACGGGCTCGTTCTTTCTCCTCCGTTGAGGTCCCACAGCGGGTACTTGGGCTTCGCCCCGAGTTTCTCAAAGTCTGGCCTGCCGCCGCACCCCAACCGGTTCGCAAGGTGCGCAGGAGGCGGTGGCAAACCTACTTCGTTGCCAAAGAGTCCCGATGGTGGAGGCACCTGAGGCAGGCGCCCATTCGCGACTCGGTCATTGGTCACGGCTGCCAGTTCCTCCTCTTCGTCAATGCCATCGGCGCCGTTGAGGTCTCGCAGGACTTCCTCCGACTTTGCCCTAGCGACTCCGTTGCCGTAAAAACCGTTCAGCCTGGTCCGTCTAGACCAGTGCGGCGGAACTTCGCTAAACCTGTTCTTGCAGTCAGAACTCTGGCCCAGGGGACTGCAGCGGTAGTCGACCTGCGCGACGCGTTCCCGCACGTAGCTCTGCAGCTCGCTGCGGAGCTCGGCGTGCTGAGTCTCCTGTCTCCGCTCTCGTTCGAGGCGCTCGCGAAGCGCGGCACGCTCCACCCGCTCCTGGCACTCCGTCTTTTCAGCAGCTAGTTTCTCCCGCACCGATTGGTTCAGGTTAAACAGCTGGTTGCGCGTCTTGCGCTCCAGGTGCGCGATCTTGGCGTTCAGGTCTTCGTGCGCGTGGTCTATGTGGTCAATGAGTTCCTGCTTGTCGGCCTCCAGCTTCTTCTCCACGTTGTGGAAGAAGGGCGCGCAGTAGCACGTGTAGCCTTTCCCGACAGGTCCCTGCGCAGGTTCAGAAAAACAAATCGGGAGTTTACTGAAGATGCAGGCCATGATGTTCAACTCTTAAATCCAGCGATTGCGTCGTTATAATGAGGCTTACTTTAATGATGGTAGTCATTGAAATGATCACTGTGAATATAGCGTACCGCATTAAACTATCCCTACTCGTATGAAATCAAACTGACATCATTTATGAGACTGCAAATTGGCATCCGATGGAGTGTATAACAAGGGAAAAACCACTCACACTTCTTTTTTTTTCATTCTATTCTACTGCTGTATAACAACCAAACGTTTTTTTTTTTTTGCAGTTAAGACTGCTGTCTTTCACATCTCATTTCTGTCTTTCTTACACAACTAGCGTTCAGTCTGCTGTCAAATTAATGATAGCGCCATCCTTTATTGAAACTACCTTCACTCGTTGAAGACTTCCGGAGAACCGATTCATCACCGACGTAATGTCGCTTTAGCGTAAATATGTCAACGTGGACCACGGTATAGGCTTGCCATGAGAAGCCAATCACATGTTGCTCATCAGAAAATTATTAATAAAATGTAGTCATGAATTTATTATTTGACACAATATTAAAACGAGAGCATTTGAAATTATCTTTAATTTTACCAGACATGAGATTCGATTTCTTTTGTGACATCTAGAAGCAGCTCGTTCCTGTCCAGATGAAAGGCGTCGCTGTCATACCTTGCGTATGTTTCCTGCTAGATCGAGGAAATACTGTTCTCCTTTGCTCAAGGGTTCCGCGGGCAGCGTCTCTAGCTTGGGGGCCGGAAAGGAGCTGAGATTTGGCGTCTGGTGACAGCCGTACGGACTGAGCTTTCCTTTCTTGTCCTTCTTCTCGTCGTCGAAGTGAACCTTGTGGCCGTGCTTGCTCTGAAAAACGAAGGGACCAATTAAGTACAAGTACTCGCTCTAGGTGGACGCTTCAAATGAAATTAGCACGAGTAATGAATGCGTGAGTAGCATTAAAGATTACAGCCCAATAATGTATCTTCAAATATTAACTATATTTTATGCTCGTCAGTGAAGCACAACTTGCTGTAAAACAGCTACCGCACAAGGACGTCTCGAGGGGCTCGTTGAATAATTCTGGGCAGGAAAAATAGGACACATCAGCAGATGGAGCGCAAGCTGCCAATTCTTTTATTGACCAATCAATAAACCTTCCGAACACAAGACAAGTGCGCAGTTTTGTTAGGAAGGTCCGTTTAAATGACGATCTGTGGTCAACAAAACAGGCGGTAGTTCGCGCTCAATCTGTTCGTATGTCTTCTTTGTCGTGTCCCTTTCAAGTTTTGAACAGTTATTTTCCTGGATAGCTACTATACCCCGCTGGTGCGCTTGAATGGAAACACTGGGGATTACTGAACAAGTGGTTGTAAAGGAAACAGAAAATGAATAAGCAAAACGCTCTCTTTTGTGAGGATTAAGAGTGAATGAAGCGTGCCCTTGTGCTTACACAAGAGCACACTTTAATGCCGCTCACTCTAAATGAGATATCCTGAATATATTTCACGTCCTTGTGCCCGACTTTTTATGAGAGAAAAGTTGAAGAAAACGCTTTTGCAATTAGTTTTAAGCGTATACAAACAACTCTCAAAAATTTTTCCGAGCTCCTTAGTATTCGAGCGCTTTTCATAGACCACGTATATTGCTAGTTAACTTCAACTATAATGAGAGTGTATTGCCACTGGTATTGCTGACCTTTCTTTAGGCGGAAACTCACTGTTTCTTTATGTAAGCGCCGAGGTATTGTGAAGTGCAGCTGGGGACACGGTTGAATCGAGATAGGGGTGCACCCCCATTCTTACATTTATTTAGCGCATGAGCTGGATATGAGCGCTCCGCCTTAGGTATCACTTTTGGATATCAGCCATACTGAGCCTTAGATATCAACCAGAATTCCCTTTCCCTGGACGCACCGCGGTTTCTACAAGTGTTCTCTCACCTTCTTGTGCTTTTCCTTGGTGCGGCCCTTGTTGTGCGAGCTGTCCCTGCTGCCCTGCGAGGTGCCACTCTCTTTCTCTCGTTTCTTGCCTCCTTCTACCGGCCTTTCGAGCGGCGAGGAGGACGAGTCCAGCTGGATGACTTGCGGCGGCGGATGCTCGATCAGGTCGGCCACCTCGTTGAACTCCTTGCGCCGAGCGATGTCCAGCGCTGTCTCCCCTTGCTGCAAGACGAGGACGTCACAAAATTTCCACGTGATAACCGCACGAACGTTGATGACCATTAACAGAGGAGGCGCTCGAATGCAATTTATTGATAAATCGAAACTTTGACTGATGTATTAAATCTCACATAAAGCATTATCATCAATCGGTATTTTTAGCTACATCATTTTTGCAATTTTCTGTCTGGCCAGAAAATTAGTGCGAAAAATGACTGCTACAGTTATAATGTGCCACTTAAGAGGTATTTCACACGTGACTTATTGGGGCTGGGACATCATCTTATAGCGACACTGTATGTTACGCGTGGAGAATTCATTTGCGTGAATACTTGTGTTTTCTAAACTTTTTTAGTGAGTGGACACATTTTTGTATTGAGTAACTGATACTGAGTGTACGAGCGTTCTACTACATGCTGCATAATCTTGCGTTTGTTGTTTACTTTGCGACGACCACTATTATACAAGACAAGAGAAGTAGCCAGTGCCAAACATTGGCACTAACCTCTTTCTATATACATTGAATAACAAAGAAGACAACTTTTATAGCAGTAGGATAGGTGACTTATTCGCCGTGTTGTGTAAGCATCTCCCATGAAGAACGGTGGGCGCAGGCGCCACCACCATCATCATCATAATCGTAATCATAATCTGATCTTGCAGTCTACTTCAAGACGAAGGCCTTTCTCAACGATCTGCAATCTAAGCTGTCGTGCGCAGTTCCATTTTATACCTCAAAGTTTCTTGAATTCGTCGCTCCACCTGACGCCTCATGGCCATCGGCTGTGCGACCCATCTTTCTGTATTCACTCTGACACTCCAAATGGGGATCCTGAACTCACAGCAGCTGGCGGGCCAGTTACGAAATTTGGTTCCGCAAGGACCAGTACCGTGATGGAGCAAGAGGGTGGCGGTGAATAAACAATACCTTAAGCTGCCATACGAAAGGTAACATCCTAAACCTCATATATGGATCATTTCTGAAGAAAATTTGGCGTCCGGATGCGAAGAACAACGCGTCGATTCTTATCTCTAGAGACGCCTCAAATCTGGACGCCAACTGTGAAATGTGGGAACGTATTAAGTTATGTTTTCACACGTGGTAGCCTTAAAGTGTATCTCACGGGGAAAATAATACTGGTCGCTGTAGCTTACCCAAACAAAGCGTTATTAGTAACAGTGGGCGAGTAAACTAGGGAAATGCCATTCATAACACAGGCAGAAACATTTTATTCGTGGTGAAGGCGCGAGCCATGTGTTTGAGACGCCTGTTCTGTTTGGTCATCGATCTTTCTATTTCCCAGAGTTACACTGCTCCCTTTTCATCCTGTTATCATTTTTCTTCACATATCATGTCTCACCATCAGACTCATCGTTAAAGAAAAACATTCCATGGAGAGGACTGTAGGGTTACATGAACAATTTATTGGTCAGCCTAAAAAAAAAAAGCAGTTTTCGGAGCTGAATTTGGTAAATAAGAACCTACTGTATCAGAAAGTAGAAGATACAAACTATCATATAGAAGTGCAATAATTTGGACATGCGCAACACAATTACGAATAAATATGAAGAAGTGTACACTTTGAGCCAGTAAAAAACTACGTTAAGCCGAACACTGTCCTTTCCGTAATATTGGGAACATAAACTGTTCGAAGACATTGCTGTGGCTGCTTTCAGCAAAACCTATAGACGTGTGCAGCAGGTAGTATAACTATCAATACGTAAGATAAGTTAGTGTAAGAGTTATTGTCCTTTTGTTGCTGTTTTCTCAGGAGCTTTAATATCGCAGGATGACAAATCTTTCTGCTAGAATGAAATATAATGTTTCAGAATAAAAGCAGCGCCATGACATTGCATGGTAACTAGGTTTCATCAAAGCATATTACTTGAAGGATATTTGTTTCTTTAGGACGCAACTTCTAGTTCCCGTATTTAGAAACAAATGCCGAAGTTTGGCTTTCTTTGTTGCAAAACCTAACCACTCCGGGACTGGATTCATACGTGCATGATTAAAAAAAACTACTCTGTGCAAATTCACCATAGAATGGAATGACGTCGATAACATATAGCTTACCTTGTTGACAATTGTTGGGTCGCAACCGGCCTCCAGGAGTATCCTTGTCAATTTTCGACGACCCATCGCTGCCGTGATGTGTAGGCCGCTGTCTCCATTCTAGAAGCACAAACACAAGAGACGACGGAATTGCGAAGCTTCAGACATTTAGTACAATCTTTCAAATACGACTGAAACTTTCGTAACTGCCACACCCTTGTTCTCTTAACTTCATTGTGCTGCGACATTGATGAAGTTGGTAATAGTATTAATTGGTGGGGTTTAACGATCAAAAACCACAACATGATTACGAGAGACGCCGTAGTGGAGGGCTCCGGAAATTTCGACCTCTTTGGTTCTTTGGCGCCCACCTAAATATAGGTACACGGGCCTGGGGCATCCTCGTCTCCATCGAAAATGCGGCGCCCCGCCGAGGTTCGATCCCGTGACCTGCAGGTCAGAAGTCGAACGCCTGAACCACCGGACTACAGTGCCGGGTGGTAAAGTTGTTCACTCGTTTTACCGGTACGTGATAAAATGTTGGCCGGTGCATCGACTAGACGAGTAAGCGACAATACTGCAATACTTTACGGAGTGTGCTCCGTAAAGCCTGACTGAACGTGCGCGCTATCCCACAGCCACTGTTTCTTGCTGCTTTTTTTTATTCATTACGACGTACAGTTCCACAAGGATAAGTATGTTCACTGCCTTCCCCTCCCTCTCGCTCATTATTCTACATCCCCTTTCCATTCACCTGGATCAGTATAGCACACAGGAAGCTTTTTTGTGTTTCTCATTCGTCATACGGCTTCGCTAATGAAATGTCAAGTTTCTCGATTGGCGGAAATATTGTCTTACAGAAAATTTCGGCGTGGCATGTTTTTGTGAATATGGGCCCTGTTTCCTTCCTACAACGACGCTGAATGTCTTCTCTGTTACCACCGCATGACTTATGTTTCACCGGTGAAGAGATTTAGTTTCTTTAAAAAAAAAAAACATGCGTTGCTCAATTTTTTAACTGTCGCCGACATGTTCAGTTTTCAACCAGTGGGATGGAGTCGACAAGCGTGTCGGAACAGTAAGAGTGGTCTATATTTACAAAGTGAATGAAGCATCGCATCTTTCTGCGCTGCTGAGCGTTCGAATCGGTCGACCGCTTTCGCGAGCAACTGAGTGACAGGAAAGGCAAGAAGGCGGTGTAATTACAAAGTGAAGCCTTTGTTTGCACGAAGGCAATTATGTATGGGATGGCAGGTGAAGCACAAACATAAATGAGGGCGCGGTGGCCAGGTGTATCACCTTGTTCACTTCGCTGGCGTTGCAGAACGCGCTGATGAGTATCCGAAGCACTCCGGCGTGACCGTAGCGGGAGGCCGTGTGCAGCGGGGTGTCACCGTACTGGAAAATTAAAAATAAAACAGAGAACAAGATAAAACGCTGTTCCGCCCTAAATAATTTCTTTCTTACGCCGGAAGCGTTGAATCATTCCGATGGGGTGGTCAGAAGTGACTAGAAGTGCCCTACAGATTACATTTTTTTCATCAAGCCCTAGGCGCGGCAGACCTTGGCATGAGCGTAAACACTATATATAGCACACTATATATAGCACACTATATACTCATTGCTTGACGTTGCGGCATAATCGTTGCGTGTTCCCGACAATTATTTGAAAACGGCATGCAGTAACGGTTGATTTATGACAATGTATTTTATGCATTAGAGGGTTCATTTTTTTCCTTGCTTTCTCTTCTTACTTTTTCTTCTCTTTTGCTGATTCGACGAGGTTTTCTTACAGCTACAGCGCTATAGAGTGATTGAGAGGGATCGCCTGGGCACAGCGTGGCGAGGACCGTCGCAGAAAATGTACTGGGAGGTCTCCTCGGAACCGCTGCTGTCGCAAAGAGCGTAGTCGGCCGTGCATATCCGTAACGAATATTGCTCTGTGAAAGCCAGTCTTTGTGTGTTGAAAAAAGTTCTTAACAATTTAGAGTACTTGGTACTCTACTATGAAAGAGCGAAAAGCCACTCCGTGGTTACCAATTTATACTGCCTCCTACACAACGCTCTCTCTCAGTCATAAACCCGGAATAAAGCCTGCTGCTAAGGAATGAATACCCTGACAAGGACCCAAGGATAGCGCTCAAAGTGCGTCCTTCTGATACTAGATTTCTTTAGTAAGCATCAAATTAAAGGCAAGTTTTATTGGACATTAAATTACCATTACTCGTCTCTGTAGGTCATTTATTCATAAACAACTACCTTTTATTTATGATTAACGTGCGCGGGCTTCCTTCCTCAATTGAAAAGGGTGCGCGCGTGCCGCTCCTCTAGTGCGGGCCTACTGTAGGTGGCTACCTACTACTACGACGACACTGCATGCATGGCGGATGCACGACCCACGGCTTAAGGAACTTCGCCCCCAAAAGTGGATAAAGAGTACCTGGTACTTTACTATGGGCTCATAATTGATGAGGCCGCATCGACAAAAAAAAAGAAAAACAGCTTCCCTCGGGGGAACACTGAGGAGGATGCGGAGCATATAATTGGTTAACGGGGTGTTAAAGTGCGACTTACTTGGGTCGATGGCTAAATTGGTTAACGTGGTTGTAGGTGGGGGTGTTAAATGAGTGAACACGTATGCGAAAGGGCGGCGCTGGTCGAAGGGACGTCGATCATTGTGTTTGTGGATTCGTTGGAATTCATTTCACCGCGACCTTGGACGTCGACGCGCCGTACAAACCAACCGACGAGCGGCAACTGAGCGAGCGAGCGCCGACCTTGAGTATATATACAGCGCGACGGCGCATGCACTGTCAGCTGTCGAATGTTCGAGAAGGGGGAGAAGCGCAACGGCGCATGCGCGCGCGTCAGCTGCCGATGTTCTCGAAGCGCGACGGCGCATGCGCGCGCGTCAGCTGCCGATGTTCTCGAAGCGTGACGGCGCATGCGCGCTACATTATACAGCTAGCGAATGTTCGTGAAGAGGAGAAGCGCACGCGGTGTGTAGAGGAAGAAGGGTGCACAGATGGTGGAGGAGTGAAGCGCTCGCGGTGTGTAGAGGAGGAAGGGATGCACAGATGGTGGAAGAAGGAGGAGGAAGCTTGCGGACGGCCGGCGCCGCACTACAAGCCTCGAGTATTAAATACTCCGCATCTAAAACTACTGTAATGTAGAAGGACGTATTTTTATAAAAAGTGGTGAACGCTTTAGAGTACTTGGTACTCTACTATGGGAAAGCACGAAGCCGTCCCACAAAGGAAATTGCCTGAAACCTTCAGAAAGAAAAGCGTGAGACCGTTATAATTACTACGTTACTTCCACGACACCAGATGATATTACAGTCGAATTAAGTCATAGAGATTTACAATTGTGTCACTGGTTTTTGCATGAAACATTCGCTTGTCGCGACAAGTTTTTTTCAATGATTGTGACAACAGTTTCTAAGCCGAAGACACACTTTATTCGGGGAAGTCGAGTTTTTATTTTCCGATTCGCCTAGAATGACATTAGAAAGAACTTTCGCTTAGTATGAAAGCCAGTCGATACGCCTCTCTATACAGGTGGAGAACAAGCACGGCTTGTTGCCATCTGGAGAAGTTCACGGCAACCAAATGCTTGCCTGTCTGAAGTCCTTGCGATGGCTTCGGCTTTACATTCTTTCAGTATGATGCGAGGGATGGGTCAAACTCATGGATGTATATTCGAATAACATGAGTTCATGTAGTTTTCAACGTATTGTTTTCCATATTTTTAGTTTCACAGCCAGATCAGTACATGTGATTGTTTGGCACTCCAACGAAAATTGGACGATCGGCTACTCTCTATGCAGATGCTACTGGAACACCGTCCTCACCTTTCGTCGGCTCAGAAAGTAGTCAAAGCTGTCTTGTACTTTTTGAGGACTACAGGCCTACCTGACAACCTTTAACTTTTGTGTAGTGCCACCGCTGCATACGCGACAGCCGATTGACTGACAATCCTCTTTTTTTCTCTCTCTCTTTCTTTTCTTTTTCTCCTCTCTCTCATCTTTATGCCGCCTTCCCATTCCACCAGCGTAGGGTAGCAAACCGGGCATGTGCCTGGTTAACCTCCCTGCCTTCTCTCTTGTTGTTCATCCCATCCCCCCGACGAAAATTTCAGGCAGAGGTGATTCCTGGCAAATGCGATAAATAGACAGCATTTTCGCAAAAATGCGTCCTCTCATGCGTGCAATATTTGACCGCTGTTGTGAAGCAATATGCGATGAACCTCATAAATCCACTCGTCGCGAGCTCGTTCACGGTGCAATTTTATTAAACAAGGGCTCATGAAGTGTGAGGCCCACGCGACGACTTTATGCTCTCCCATAGTAGGGTACCTAGTACTCTAAGTCGTCACCCACTTAATCTAAACAAACGAAGTACAGGCGGTGTCACACTTGACTACAAAAACTAAGTGCGTGGCTGCGGACACCTTTGCCATTCGCAGTTACATAACCTCACGTTACCTACAAGCTTCCATTCATGCTTGGA
The DNA here is from genome assembly GCF_013339725.1 of Rhipicephalus microplus. NCBI lineage: Eukaryota > Metazoa > Arthropoda > Arachnida > Ixodida > Ixodidae > Rhipicephalus > Rhipicephalus microplus. The sequence goes on along the minus strand of NC_051171.1, from coordinate 100,232,534 downwards.
TTACAGCACGAGTACCTAGCTTGCAGTATGACTATGTCAGGTATCACTACAGCGTCGGTCTTTGCACTTCTCTGCAGATTATCGTGGCTGAAAAGGTCGACTGGGTGCTTTTAGCAAGTGGGATTCTGTCTGTGTAGAACGCAGCCAGTTGCGCTGCTGATTTCTAAATTTTCTGTACGCTGTGCTTGGTGTATTTTACACTCTTTGCAAGGGCAATAAAAGATGGTAGATAAAAGATGTAGCAAAGAGAGCGAGAGAGAGCAAAACGTTTATTTGATGGTCTGCGTGAGAACATCGGTAAATTGTACTCTGAAGGCGCTGCGTTAGAGATCCTCGATCCGTGCAAGGAATGCGAACGAGCACATCGAGGGACGTTAGATACGAGCGCTATCTGGTAGTTATCTTCGAAAACGAAGGAAGGCGAGCGCGCCTGTCGCGGAAGTGATAACATGTAGAACGCAAAGTGGCGGGCAGGTGCCACCACCATGTTGTCTTAGTGAGGGCCAAACCTCATAAGCGCGAAAATGCACGCGACAGCGACGAGCGACGTGACGTAGATCGGCTTCGCGCGATCAGTCGCTAGCGCAGGCAAACCTCATTCACGCGACGGCTTCGGCGAGCGAATTACACTGTTGCTGGCATGAGGTCGTCTACTCGCACAAAGAAAACCGCGTAGCGAGCGGTATGCAACTAAAAAATAAGACATATTGTTGTGTAATGAGACGGAAAGTGTTTATGAATGCCTTGCAGCCCTTTTTTATATGCACATGCGTAAACATTGCGTTATTTCTTGTTGCGCACACATGACTCGGGCAGGGTCACGTGCAGTGGATCCGTGGCGCATCGGCGAAGCAAAGCAACTATGTAGTCTTCGTCTTTTCCGGTTTTTCGCTATTGGCGGCTTGAGCCCGGCACTTCCGGGCGATGAGCGACGGTTTCCAAATCTGGAGAACCGAGCGATCGCGCGAAAACGAGCACGCGACACGTCGCGCGAACGCCCTGTTTCGTCGCTCATAGCGTCGCTCGTCGCTGTCGCGTGCATTTTTGCGCTTATGAGGTTTGCTCTTAAAGCGTCGGAAACATTTGTTTGTTTTTTTAGCATTATGTTGCATTGTGAGCGCAGCGTGATAAACGCAACGGTACTAAGAATTATTTATGCATGCCTTCCCCAGTATAAAGACACACATACAAAATATGGTGCCTCAGATATGTGCAATAATTGGTTTTTAATTTACAATCGCACAAGTATGAACGCTGAAACTTGAGCAAAATTAGTGGGCGGTACGGATGGGGTTGGCCGTTTTGAGTATCGTTTGAGGCCGTCTGGGGTATCGTTACGACGATGAAACAGACAAATGTACAAACAGACCAATATTTTTGCGTCGAAGTAACCCAAGAAAGTCTATCGTCTTTAAAAATGACAGCATATGCACGCGGTGAATGATGGAGAGTGGGGCGAAGCTGGGTCCGCACTGCCGTGTCACTTCGGCCTCCCGTTGTCGTACTGCAGGGTCCTCGCGACGCCGCCGCGCCGTTTCGGGCCGCTCTACGTGCTACCTACACAGCCGCATCGTTCGGCTTTGTATCTATCACCCACTGTAGAGACCACACCTTGAAAAGCATCGCACAGAAGGCTGCTTCGTATATTGCAATGCGAAATTTGAAGTCAAACTATATTCGAGGCATATGGCAGAACACCTCCTGTGCGTTGGACAGGAGTGCTACTGACGTTCTTACGGGCCACAGGCTTGAACGAAACGTTGTAAATAGTGCAGTGCGTGTGAGTGACCTTATGCGTTATGTGACTGTTATGCGTGTATGTAACTGTATGTGTTGTGTGTTTATCATTGTATATAACACTGTCATCACCCGGCAACTTGAGTAGCCTGTCAGGTGAAAAACCAGGCAAACCTCTCCACAGAGAGAGAATAAAATGAGGGAAAGGCAGGGAGGATAACCAGAAAATGGAGCATCCGGTTTGCTACCCTGCACTAGGGGAAGGGGGAATGGGGAAGAAAGATTGGAAAGAAAGCGAAGAGGGAAATAGACGCGCGAAAAAGAAAAAAAAAAGGAGGGGGTGGGGGAAGCTGGGGTGCTACAGTCTATACAATAGGCCGCTGCCACGCAAAAAGTTCAGTAAGGCCTTCACTGATTTTCTGTGAGCACACAAATCATGCCGTCTTTCCAGCACTGATTGTTCAGACAAAGGTTTGTCGTCAAGGCGAGTTAACGCAGCAGCTAGTTGCCGTCTTTGCACGCTGTAACGAGGGCAGTGACAGAGAACGTGCTCTATAGTTTAATCGCTGCCGCAATGACCGCAAGCAGCACTGTCTTTCATGCCGATTCGGAAGGCGAAAGCTTTGGTGAAGGCGACACCAAGCCATAGTCGGCAAAGCACCGTTGTCTCGAGTCGGGAGAGTCCAGACGGAGGCCGGAGTCGACGAGAAGTGTCCAGTCTACGCAGTCGCGTGTGCCGTAAGCACGCGGTGTTCCACAGGGATTTTAATTCTGCATTAGCGATTTTTCGGATGGTCATTGCAGCATCAGTCCTTGAAAATGGTATAGATTTTTCTTCCCCATCTTCGTGTGCTGATCGGGCAGCTGCATCGGCATGTTCGTTGCCCAATATGCCGCAGTGACTTGGAAGCCACTGAAACGTGATTCTGTGTCCTTCGTCGAAGAGGTGGTGAAGCAGCTCTCTAATTTCCAGCCCTAGTTGTTCATGAGGTCCCCGGCGTAAGGCGAATATCAAACACTGTAGTGCTGCCTTAGAGTCCGTGAACACGCTCCATTTCTTGGCTTCTTGGTGTTTGATGACTTGAATTGCGCTACGTAGAGCAGCAAGTTCCGCAGCTGTCGATGATGTCTGGTGGGATGAACGAAACTTCACCGTTGTCGCTGTTGCAGGAAATATCACCGACCCTGCAGACCCATCCACTTTAGTTGAAGCGTCAATATATAGATGAGTATGGTCACTGTATTTCTCATATAACAAGAGAAGAGAAAGCTGCTTTAGCGCTGGAGACGAGAACCGGGCTTTTGACCCTATGCCTGGAACCGTGAGTTCAACATGTGCACAGGTGCTCATGGGGGAGTTGAAATCCTCGATGGAGTTGTATATCCCGTAGGAATGCGTGTGCAATATGACAAGACTGTCTGGCAAAATGAGGCACGAGGTTCTGGCAGTGAAGCTAAACCTCTCCAGCTTCCCATTAAACTAATTCTCTTTCTCTCTATTGCAATCCATAGGAAGTTCACTGCGGGTCATTCCCGTAGTAATAATTACCAGTACTGGTACGATCGGGGAGAGAACGGATAACGTCCAGAGGATACCGATCATTGGGTGCGTATAGTTAGGAGGGACACGTACGATGCGCTGCGTATAAGGCAGTATCGATGCTCCCATTCGTAATCATATGGTGGTTTTGGGACGTTAAACCCCACAAATCAATCAATCAATCCCATTCGTAACTTTTTGTTGGCCATAAATATTCTCAAGTGCGTATACGCAACAGTGCATCGACGCGTTGCCCACGCTGGCGTTAAAACAAGCAGCGTTATGAATGTAAACGCCGTCATCACCAATAAGTTGCCGTTTTCAGGATAAGTTGCCACTGTTTCTTTTGTCAGCCACATGGGTTTAGATCAGGAACAGCGTGTAATAATCCCCTTTGCGCTCGCTGCTTTGTCTCGATGACAATTATAAACTTGCTAAAGAACGTGACAAGGTATGTAAGTGTCTTAGTTTCCAATGATGTAATTACACGCGTGTGAATAGGAGGTTACAGCATCTGTCCTGTAGCGCAGTTTCGTACTATACCCCGCGACAACTTTCTGTGCCAGCACAGCCAAGGCTACGGAGCCGAAGCACGCTTGTCTTACTGCGCCACAGCATGTAGTCCCTCAACGAAAACGTTTGTATACTGTTCTGGGTAACTAAGATTTTACCATTCGTCCCTTACACTTTTCGCGGATTTATTTTTTAATTAGTGAATAAAAACGTTGCGCAGTAGAAAAAATTTCGTTTCACGCTCTCTCAGGTTTTTTGGGGTTTTTTGGCTTCCGTCGTCTTTTTACCTCACCGCGTTCCTCACTGTCAAAGATGGCGTCCGCCGGTTACAGCTCGTCAACGTCGCTTACGGAGGAAACACCGCCGCGTGCCGCGAGTCCACCAGCTGCGCAGCCGTACCAGGCGTTGTCAAATCAAAAGCTGTCCGTACTGGCCAAGAAGGTGGCGTACAACGTTTACGCGCAAGTAAGGAAAAGCGACCCGCAGCTGTCTGTGAGAGCCGCATGTCGGAAAGTCAGCGAGCTCACTGGTGTTAGCGAGCGCAGTGTCTTCCGGATTAAGCTCGACGTTAACAGTGGAACCCTGAAGTCACCGAAGCGCAAGCGCCTGCGCCTCCCCGCCATGAATGACCGTGCGAAAACCGGGAAGACAAGACTGGAGCTTCACGACAGCTTCTCCCTCGAAGCTCTACGAAGAAAAGTGCATCAATACTTTCTGAGGAATGAACTCCCAACAGCTGCAAAACTGGCTCAAGATGTAACCAGTGACAGTGACATGAACATGCCTAAAATGAGCGTGCGAACGATGCAAAGGCTGCTTAACGATATCGGCTTTTCCTTTCGCAAACGGAACAGAAACTGTGAGCTTTTGGAAAGAGACGACATCATCACGTGGCGACGGCGGTACCTGCGTACCATCCGACAACTTCGCGCTCAAAAACGGTACGTGCATGATGAGTTGTGTAACCATTACATGAATAATTGAATGTATCATTCACCCAGCAACCTGGGTCCACGCGTCAGTAAATGACGTCACAATATTATTAAAAATTGCTCTCGAGTTCCCAAAGATGCGACTCGCGTTTCCTGCAGCGAAACGCGAGCAAACGCGAGCCGAAACGCGAGCAATTTTTAATAATTGTGACACGGGCCGAGTTTCGCTGCATTCGCCGCGCTTCGCTGCAGATGACATGCTTCATTTTTGTTGTTTATTCTTCCAGACCCATATACTACCTTGACGAAACCTGGGTCAACGCCGGACACACAAAGGATAAAGTATGGGAAGACGCGAACATCACGACACGGGAGGAGGCCTTTCGGCAAGGCCTGACCACAGGGCTTCGCGCACCAGGCGGCAAAGGTGGCAGGACCCTATCCTGAGCTTATCGGTCCCTTTAATGTTTTTCCCACAATAAAAGTGCGCCGACATTCGTTACAAATAGAGTCTGTTCTCGTAGAGGGCTTTACGCTTTGTTATATTCTTTCGCAGTAAAAGATCGCATTACAAGTCGTCGCGCTGCGTTTAGACACAGCCTGTGTCTTTTGCGGACGAGATGAACATCAAATTGAGTACTTATTGCCGAATCCATGAATTTTTTTTCAAATACTGCTGCAAATAAAATAAATTTTATGAACAGTTATATCACTCTTGCAAATTAGATAGATATACATGTGTATATGCCGTCGATGAACGCCACTCACGCGTGATTAAGCTCGATGGTGCTTGCGCGCAGATCGTAATTCACCGAATTTTCACATGGCACCGTTGTGGGAATGCGCTGACGCGGACTGCGCTGGTGAAATCGAAACCGAAACACCCGTCGAAGCGGTCGGACTACTTGGCGCAGTAGCACATGTGCATAGGCTCCGCCCACGTAGCCTTGGCCGTGCTGCCACAGAAAGTTGTCGCCGGGTATACACTGCACTGCATTAGACAGGTTATCGTATCGACTCATTGGCTGATTTTAAATCTTACATGACCTTTGGTATTGGGTGCTCGAGGCAATGCGAATCAATTCCGAATCTATCTCCGCCCTGATATAGGCAGAATAGGAACACGTTTCTTCGCTGGGAAGATTGCGTGTCGAGCTGTCTTGAACATCACGTGCTACGCTTATAGCACCAGGTGAGGCAACTCGTCAAGTGACTTTTTCGTGCGCTTTGGCATTCGCGCAATCGATAGTTAATTCAGTGCGATTAGACAATTGGATCAGTTCGTGCGCACTCCAAGCCTCTTTCTTTCTTATTCTTGTATAGATACCCTCGAAAGGTGATCAGTTGCTGCTTCGATGCCTTTCAGAAACTAGGTTTCTGCCGGTGTCTTTTTACTTTGTACATTTTTTTCGATATTAACAGTGACACTAACACTGCTGAACTCTCTGCCTGATCTGACTTAAGAAATGATCTTCCAGCAAGCTCACTGCTTTCTTTGCAGTTTTAGGCGTTTCAGATATATCGCTTAGCAACTTGTTTTGTAGTAGTGGTTAAACATATTTATGTTTAACCACTACTGTGTCTGCCGCGGAGTTCCACTGCTGAGAAAATGAGACTCTGGGTTCGACACCCGCTGATGCTAAAGCTTTCTTGACGCCTCCCAGAAGCTACGCAATAGAGATGGTATACCAGGCGACGAAGACTCTGTGGGTCATTGAACTGCCATCCGGATCCGGATCGAACTGCCATCAGGGTTGCCATCCGGATTAAATTGCCATTCGGATGTAACTGGACATGTTGTATGTAACCTTTCAATGTGGACTTGAGTGGCAGGTTATGGTTGTGGAAGGCGACGACCTATTTTACGCCCTCTGAGGCGTATAGCAGAGAAATACGTCAGACCATGCTACAAACTTGGTTTGTTGTATAGGCATGAGTGATCCCAACAACTTCTACTATAGAGTGAGGTCGAATAAAAGTAATGTTTTTCTCGTGATGACTGCGCTTAGCTTACGGTTGCCATCACTTTCGATTGTGTAATTCAGTGAAGAAAAGGCAACACCAGGTGGCATTGAACAATAACAGGCCAACACGTACCCAGACAATCGGTAATCCGGCCGTAATCATCCAGCATCAGCTAAAATTAATGATTGTGTAACAAATACTAGACTACGTTACAACTATTCATAATCAGCGATTGTATATATAGTACGCGAGTAAACATGTACAGCCACAACGCCACCGTTCACCTCTCATTGCGCGTTCACAAATCGCAAGTTGCGATTGCTCAAATATGCACTTGCAAATATGAAACCTTCTGAGCTTACGTTGTTTTTAATGTCCGGCTTGCAGCCAGCCAGCAGAAGAACCCTCGTGCTTTGGTTGTGACCATTCTGGCACGCGAGATGCAGTGGAGAGAAGCCGCCCTAAAGAAGGAAAGAACATGGTAAGCAGTTTTTCTTTTTTTTTGTTAGAATTAAGCTCTTCAGTTTTTTGTTGCGCCGGTTCGCGTCACCAGAAAACTATCATCATTTCGTGTGGATTCTATATAACATCGCGCGTCACCTACCACCTGGTCAATCGGGATTGTAATAATTATTATTATGCCGTTTAGGGTCATAGTAAATAGTGGTCTCACATTTATTTAATGTAACTAACTAAAGTTATGTTGATTTTAATAAACCATACGCCTATTTTAGCTCAAAAATTATTGAGTGATGTATTACATTGATAATTACAACCTTACTAATTCTAAGCTAATTTATACCTCAATATGGAGGCTCCTTTTATTAATCTAAGTCGGGCGCAATCTCCGCTGTTAGTCCCACCTTGCATCACTCTAAAGCGGGCTGCCCTACCCCCTTTTTAATACTTTCATCATGCGCCAGTTCAAAAGGTTCAAGATTCGTAGCATCAGCGTTCAGCCCAAGTTGGAACGCGAATGCTTATGATTACCTGGTGGAAAATTCTGGGCCGGAATTAAAAGGGTAATGACACAAAAACTTCAGTCTCGCGTTTTTCTGCTGCAACTGATTGCTTGAGGCTTGTTAGTTATGATATCGTGTGCTTCATCATGCGACAGATAAATAATTACAGGTCCTTCATTATCGATCATTTCCAGTTTCAGTTTGAGAAAGCTCCGAAAACTGGGTGCAACTGTCGCCACCTAGCGTGTGCAGCTATTGACCCCATACGCACACAGAAGTGTGACACACTTTCTCATGGTCCGCATCAAGAATTACTTTCGAATAAGAAACGAGACTGCAATGTCGCCAAACAAAACTTTATAAGCATGCGCCACGGCCACACACTCGCAACCAGCCGCTGAAAATATAGACTGCGGGAACAAACGCGGCAGAAGAAAAATGGCGGCTATGACATCGTCATAACTTGTTTTGTTGACTTCAGCGTGGTGAAGTCTGGGAAGTGCCTTCTAGGGTGCCGATGGAACGATGGTATCAAGGGCTCACGTGAAATTCAAAATTCCTTTAAAATACCTTCCCAGCTACATTCGCTGTGCATATTTTGCAGAT